>JAHUYU010000663.1:0-19282 GCA_030439765.1 Tripidium arundinaceum | reverse complement strand
AGTTTTAGAAATTGTATAGTCATACAGCAACGTAGTCATACAGCATCAATAGCCCTAAAAAAAAGTTGTGTTCTATGTATGAAAACTAACACTGAAGCTAATATTTTCTAGACATTTGTCATTTCCGATCTCCTTGGTCCCACCATACTTCCAGCCGCATTCTGGGAAACACTTCTTGTATTTCTCGCTCCACCACATGCTGGATGCCTCGTCACCTCAACCCCCCCCCCCCCCCCCCCTAGGTGCTTTACCTTTTATGTCAAATAAAGCTATGGTTACTTCTGCAGAAGGCTCTTAACATGTTGTAAAGGCGTCCCAACACGTAGCTCGGAGCTAGCTGTTTTGTGACATGGACGAGAGAGAAACATGGAAATACTAGAAGGTGGCGAGAAACTCGTCGTTAGCTCGCACGTTTCCCCGTAAAATGTATAGCCTCTGCTCTCCTAAGGCAAAGCTCAACTAGTTATGGTGAAGGAGCTTATTATATATGTCATGTGGCTAGGTGAAAAAGATTAAGAGACATGGCTTGTCTACGAAGGACTGGGTTGCTAGTGTGAAGGGCAAGTCAAGAGGCTCGGGTGCGTTGGATCATGTGGCGGTGAAGTTAGAGCAAAGACTTGACGTCAATGGACCGAGTGCAACGGTGAAGAGCAAGCGAAATTACGTTCGGTGAACCAATAAGGCCACATGATGACATGAAGTGGATCATATCATCTACAAAAGATCAAGCCAAGTATTGATTTGTATTGATTACAAGTGGCTTGATGGAGGATGGATGCTTATGTGGCATCATCAATATGGAGACGAAATGGAATGCATAAGGCAAAGGTATATTTGTATGGCACTTTATTTCACTGGTCTAAGGTTGAGTAGAGAAGAGTTAGAGTGGATTTAGAATAGATAGCCGTACTATAGAGAGATAAAATCTTTTATTTGTAACGGTTATCCACTGTCACGATGTGTGAGTTTCATGTACATATGTATTGCGCTTAGTGACATGGTGAGGTACATGAGAAAACCCTGAAAAATCAAGTGAAAATGCTAACTCAAATGCTCAAATTTATTTTAGATCTTTTGGAGGAGTTAGTAATTAAAATGGGAGAAAAAGGAAAGAAAAAGGAGAAGTTTCAACTGCTAGTTGGGTTGCTACAGGTGCTAGTTGGGTTGCCAGGGTGACACTCGCCTGCACGGCTGCGCGCCGGTGGCAGGTGCGGCGCTTGCCAAAAGCACTACCGCACGCTAGTGCCGGGAGCAGCACTTGCCCACACGGGCGTTCGCCGGAGTCGCGGGCGGAGCTCGTCCTCCCAGCCGCACACCGGAGCCAGGGGCGGATCTTGCCGGAGCGCAGCTAGCCTCGCTTGCGCACGCGGCTGCCTGCCTCGCCTGCGTGCATGGCCACATGCCCGGAGTGCCGCCTCGCCTGCACCCGCGACCGCCCCGCGACAGAGCGTTGCCTTGCCTGGCTCGGAGCAGGCCTTCGTGCCCACGGCCGACGACCGCCTGCACCCGAGCCCGAGCCTCACCGATGCACCCACGACCCACACGTCTCTTCTTCCTAGCGCCTTGTCCTTCCACTCGTCACACCGAGCACGTCCCCGTCCGTCCATTTTTCAAGGGCAAGGTGAACCCGGATCTATGCGGTATGTTCCATGGTGGGATGTCCCTGTCTCTCGTTGTCCTCAAACCAAACACCAACCAAAGTGGGATATCCCACCAGGGATGACCCCATCCCTGCAACCAAACAGCGCCTAAGAGATAAGAGTCAGAGATGAGGGGAAAGAGTCACAACATGCGGATTTGGTTTGATCTTGTAGTTCAAAGAATTTCATACCAATGACGTAAGGATTAGTTATACAAAGGAGTAAAGAAATCCCATCTTCAATAGTCCAATAATTCTTATCTTTAAACCACTCTGAGCCGTTTACATTTATGGCTCCTATATAAATAAGAAGTTGTGCGACAGCTGCAAAGTAGGAATAGATCCCGAGGCTATGTGCTTGTTGGTTTTTTAGCTCGTTTGGCTCACAAGCCTGCTCGAGCTAGCTCGTGAACTAACAAACGAGCTAACGAGCTTAATTGCTAGGCCAACTCATTAAAGAAAGTAAACAAGCTACACCGAGTCGAGCCATTAACAAGCCACAAAATTCTTCGTCCAGCCTTAGTTCCGACTCTTTGTACCTCAGCAATCGGGCTGCTACAGGTGCTAGTTGGGTTGCCAGGGCGACACTCGCCTGCACGGCCGCGCGCCGGTGGCAGGTGCGGCGCTTGCCAAAAACACTACCGCACGCTAGTGCCGAGAGCGGCACTTGTCCACACGGGCGTCCGCCGGAGTCGCGGGCGGAGCTTGTCCTCCCAGCCGCACACCGGAGCCAGGGGCGGATCTTGCCGGAGCGCAGCTAGCCTCGCTTGCGCACGCGGCTGCCTGCCTCGCCTTCGCGCATGGCCACATGCCCGGAGTGCCGCCTCGCCTGCACCCGCGACCGCCCCGCGACAGAGCGTTGCCTTGCCTGGCTCGGAGCAGGCCTTCGTGCCCACGGCCGACGACCGCCTGCACCCGAGCCCGAGCCTCACCGATGCACCCACGACCCACACGTCTCTTCTTCCTAGCGCCTTGTCCTTCCACTCGTCACACCGAGCACGTCCCCGTCCGTCCATTTTTCAAGGGCAAGGTGAACCCGGATCTATGCGGTATGTTCCATGGTGGGATGTCCCTGTCTCTCGTTGTCCTCAAACCAAACACCAACCAAAGTGGGATATCCCACCAGGGATGACCCCATCCCTGCAACCAAACAGCGCCTAAGAGATAAGAGTCAGAGATGAGGGGAAAGAGTCACAACATGCGGATTTGGTTTGATCTTGTAGTTCAAAGAATTTCATACCAACGACGTAAGGAATAGTTATACAAAGGAGTAAAGGAATCCCATCTTCAATAGTCCAATAATTCTTATCTTTAAACCACTCTGAGCCGTTTACATTTATGGCTCCTATATAAATAAGAAGTTGTGCGACAGCTGCAAAGTAGGAATAGATCCCGAGGCTATGTGCTTGTTGGTTTTTTTAGCTCGTTTGGCTTACAAGCCTGCTCGAGCTGGCTCGTGAACTAACAAACGAGCTAACGAGCTTAATTGCTAGGCCAACTCATTAAAGAAAGTAAACAAGCTACACCGAGTCAAGCCATTAACAAGCCACAAAATTCTTCGTCCAGCCTTAGTTCCGACTCTTTGTACCTCAGCAGTCAGCACCATAGTCCATTGGGTTGAATGAACTATGGGAGTGGATCAGATTGTGCATTGGATCAATGACGCTATGCTGCCGTGGACTGTAGTAGAAACATCATCCATAAACTGGTGAGAATAGCACCTTTCATAATGACGCTATGCTAACTTGCTACATGTATAGACTAGCAATCTCTAACACACATGATGCGTATAAAACTATAGATGGTATCTTATTCCTCTTATCCTGTTTAAATAAAAGTTCACTTGATTTACTGGTATAGCACTTGTGTTTTGGGAGGAATGGTGTACTTCTGAGCTAGAGCCGGGCACTAACATGAAAAAGCAGCATTCCGACCCCTTCCAAGGCCCCGTTCGGCTGTGCTGATAAGCTGGTTGAAAAACACCGTTGACTGATTTGTTGTGAGAGAAAAATACTGTTCTGCCTGCAAGCCGAAAAGTACGGATTATAAATCGGCTGAACGGGGCCTTGGAAGGGGTCGGAATGCTGCTTTTTCATGTTAGTGCCCGGCTCTAGCTCAGAAGTACACCATTCCTCCCAAAACACAAGTGCTATACCAGTAAATCAAGTGAACTTTTATTTAAACAGGATAAGAGGAATAAGATACCATCTATAGTTTTATACGCATCATGTGTGTTAGAGATTGCTAGTCTATACATGTAGCAAGTTAGCATAGCGTCATTATGAAAGGTGCTATTCTCACCAGTTTATGGATGATGTTTCTACTACAGTCCACGGCAGCATAGCGTCATTGATCCAATGCACAATCTGATCCACTCCCATAGTTCATTCAACCCAATGGACTATGGTGCTGACTGCTGAGGTACAAAGAGTCGGAACTAAGGCTGGACGAAGAATTTTGTGGCTTGTTAATGGCTTGACTCGGTGTAGCTTGTTTACTTTCTTTAATGAGTTGGCCTAGCAATTAAGCTCGTTAGCTCGTTTGTTAGTTCACGAGCCAGCTCGAGCAGGCTTGTAAGCCAAACGAGC
Source organism: Tripidium arundinaceum (assembly GCA_030439765.1). NCBI lineage: Eukaryota > Viridiplantae > Streptophyta > Magnoliopsida > Poales > Poaceae > Tripidium > Tripidium arundinaceum. Next base: position 15,055 of record JAHUYU010000663.1, on the reverse strand, counting down.
TAAAAAAACCAACAAGCACATAGCCTCGGGATCTATTCCTACTTTGCAGCTGTCGCACAACTTCTTATTTATATAGGAGCCATAAATGTAAACGGCTCAGAGTGGTTTAAAGATAAGAATTATTGGACTATTGAAGATGGGATTCCTTTACTCCTTTGTATAACTATTCCTTACGTCGTTGGTATGAAATTCTTTGAACTACAAGATCAAACCAAATCCGCATGTTGTGACTCTTTCCCCTCATCTCTGACTCTTATCTCTTAGGCGCTGTTTGGTTGCAGGGATGGGGTCATCCCTGGTGGGATATCCCACTTTGGTTGGTGTTTGGTTTGAGGACAACGAGAGACAGGGACATCCCACCATGGAACATACCGCATAGATCCGGGTTCACCTTGCCCTTGAAAAATGGACGGACGGGGACGTGCTCGGTGTGACGAGTGGAAGGACAAGGCGCTAGGAAGAAGAGACGTGTGGGTCGTGGGTGCATCGGTGAGGCTCGGGCTCGGGTGCAGGCGGTCGTCGGCCGTGGGCACGAAGGCCTGCTCCGAGCCAGGCAAGGCAACGCTCTGTCGCGGGGCGGTCGCGGGTGCAGGCGAGGCGGCACTCCGGGCATGTGGCCATGCGCGAAGGCGAGGCAGGCAGCCGCGTGCGCAAGCGAGGCTAGCTGCGCTCCGGCAAGATCCGCCCCTGGCTCCGGTGTGCGGCTGGGAGGACAAGCTCCGCCCGCGACTCCGGCGGACGCCCGTGTGGACAAGTGCCGCTCTCGGCACTAGCGTGCGGTAGTGTTTTTGGCAAGCGCCGCACCTGCCACCGGCGCGCGGCCGTGCAGGCGAGTGTCGCCCTGGCAACCCAACTAGCACCTGTAGCAGCCCGATTGCTGAGGTACAAAGAGTCGGAACTAAGGCTGGACGAAGAATTTTGTGGCTTGTTAATGGCTCGACTCGGTGTAGCTTGTTTACTTTCTTTAATGAGTTGGCCTAGCAATTAAGCTCGTTAGCTCGTTTGTTAGTTCACGAGCTAGCTCGAGCAGGCTTGTGAGCCAAACGAGCTAAAAAACCAACAAGCACATAGCCTCGGGATCTATTCCTACTTTGCAGCTGTCGCACAACTTCTTATTTATATAGGAGCCATAAATGTAAACGGCTCAGAGTGGTTTAAAGATAAGAATTATTGGACTATTGAAGATGGGATTTCTTTACTCCTTTGTATAACTAATCCTTACGTCATTGGTATGAAATTCTTTGAACTACAAGATCAAACCAAATCCGCATGTTGTGACTCTTTCCCCTCATCTCTGACTCTTATCTCTTAGGCGCTGTTTGGTTGCAGGGATGGGGTCATCCCTGGTGGGATATCCCACTTTGGTTGGTGTTTGGTTTGAGGACAACGAGAGACAGGGACATCCCACCATGGAACATACCGCATAGATCCGGGTTCACCTTGCCCTTGAAAAATGGACGGACGGGGACGTGCTCGGTGTGACGAGTGGAAGGACAAGGCGCTAGGAAGAAGAGACGTGTGGGTCGTGGGTGCATCGGTGAGGCTCGGGCTCGGGTGCAGGCGGTCGTCGGCCGTGGGCACGAAGGCCTGCTCCGAGCCAGGCAAGGCAACGCTCTGTCGCGGGGCGGTCGCGGGTGCAGGCGAGGCGGCACTCCGGGCATGTGGCCATGCACGCAGGCGAGGCAGGCAGCCGCGTGCGCAAGCGAGGCTAGCTGCGCTCCGGCAAGATCCGCCCCTGGCTCCGGTGTGCGGCTGGGAGGACGAGCTCCGCCCGCGACTCCGGCGAACGCCCGTGTGGGCAAGTGCTGCTCCCGGCACTAGCGTGCGGTAGTGCTTTTGGCAAGCGCCGCACCTGCCACCGGCGCGCAGCCGTGCAGGCGAGTGTCACCCTGGCAACCCAACTAGCACCTGTAGCAACCCAACTAGCAGTTGAAACTTCTCCTTTTTCTTTCCTTTTTCTCCCATTTTAATTACTAACTCCTCCAAAAGATCTAAAATAAATTTGAGCATTTGAGTTAGCATTTTCACTTGATTTTTCAGGGTTTTCTCATGTACCTCACCATGTCACTAAGCGCAATACATATGTACATGAAACTCACACATCGTGACAGTGGATAACCGTTACAAATAAAAGATTTTATCTCTCTATAGTACGGCTATCTATTCTAAATCCACTCTAACTCTTCTCTACTCAACCTTAGACCAGTGAAATAAAGTGCCATACAAATATACCTTTGCCTTATGCATTCCATTTCGTCTCCATATTGATGATGCCACATAAGCATCCATCCTCCATCAAGCCACTTGTAATCAATACAAATCAATACTTGGCTTGATCTTTTGTAGATGATATGATCCACTTCATGTCATCATGTGGCCTTATTGGTTCACCGAACGTAATTTCGCTTGCTCTTCACCGTTGCACTCGGTCCATTGACGTCAAGTCTTTGCTCTAACTTCACCGCCACATGATCCAACGCACCCGAGCCTCTTGACTTGCCCTTCACACTAGCAACCCAGTCCTTCGTAGACAAGCCATGTCTCTTAATCTTTTTCACCTAGCCACATGACATATATAATAAGCTCCTTCACCATAACTAGTTGAGCTTTGCCTTAGGAGAGCAGAGGCTATACATTTTACGGGGAAACGTGCGAGCTAACGACGAGTTTCTCGCCACCTTCTAGTATTTCCATGTTTCTCTCTCGTCCATGTCACAAAACAGCTAGCTCCGAGCTACGTGTTGGGACGCCTTTACAACATGTTAAGAGCCTTCTGCAGAAGTAACCATAGCTTTATTTGACATAAAAGGTAAAGCACCTAGGGGGGGGGGGGGGGGGGGTTGAGGTGACGAGGCATCCAGCATGTGGTGGAGCGAGAAATACAAGAAGTGTTTCCCAGAATGCGGCTGGAAGTATGGTGGGACCAAGGAGATCGGAAATGACAAATGTCTAGAAAATATTAGCTTCAGTGTTAGTTTTCATACATAGAACACAACTTTTTTTTAGGGCTATTGATGCTGTATGACTACGTTGCTGTATGACTATACAATTTCTAAAACTCTCTGTACGCCATAGTACTCAAGTTTCTACAAGTCTATTATGAGCTTCATACGTTACCTTTGTAGTTTTTTTTTGACAATCACGTTATTCCCTTTCATTTGGATGCACTGCAACTGCACATGATGATCGGTTGCTGACCCTGAAGAAAGTGGAACTTTCCAGTAGTGCTCACCCAATGGAACGGTGGCGAAACGACCACATGCACGGGTCTGGTACTCTGGTTGGGAGAACAGAAGCTTTCTTTTCTGAAAGAAAACAAAAGCAAGTGAAGCGACCGGAAGGCACGGGGCGGCGCTGCCAAACTGCTCGCTCCATCGGCACCGTCTCCTCTGCCCCGGCCTCTTCCGCTCTTTCCCGTGCGCCGCAGAACAAAGGGCAACTCCACGCCTTTCGCTAACTAACAACTCCTACCCTCCTAAGGGTTGGTTTCTAATTTTTTTCCAATTAAAATTATGGCAAATCAAAACTTAGACTTGCCAAAGTTATGACAAAAAACATAGTTCTGCTTTTGGTTCAGTACCATAAGAATAGTAGAAAGCATTTTTTTCTCTTTTATGTAATTTAAGAAGTTTTCGGAGACTTGCCAAAACTTTAGCCATAAATATTGGTGTACCAATTTTTTTTACAATAAATCAATCGATTGATTAAAAGTTTTGACTTGCCGTGATTTTGGTTGGACAAAAAATAGAAGCCTAGCCAGCAGGCCCTTAGTCCTAGCCAACAAATTGAGGTCGTGCCTAGTTTTTTTTCTGAATTAGGTTGTACTAAGTTCAGCTGGTTGCAGCACGCTACTGTAGTTGTTGCTAGTGCAACTATAACGACAGCACCTGCAGACAGGTAAACCGAGCCCGCTGTGAAAGAACATAGCACATGGCTCGAGCACACTAAGGGCTAAGCATCTATTTAGTATGACTTCAAATGCCTTCAATTTCTTGCTACATAGTACGTGAAAGAGATGGAACCGATAAATAATGGCTTCAATTTCTTGCTACAGAGTACATGAAAGAGATTTTTTTTTAACGGTGCCACCTTGGCGCGGCCTTCTTTAGAGGCCTTGGTGCGGGACGGGGGTTTGAACCCCCGCCGGCCGGCTCCTCCCGTGGAGCCTTACCACTGGGCTACAAGCCCATCCGCACCCAGTACGTGAAAGAGATTGAACCAGTAAAAAAATAAATAAATAGTGAATTCACTATCTTCTAGTTCATTTTTCGAAGAGAGATAAAAGCGGCTCCTTTCTAGTTACTACAACACACGTAGGAGCTAAAACCGAAGTTGAATGGAGCTCCACCAAACAGGACATAATGTAATGGTCTTTCATTTAAATTGAATCAATCTCCTGTTAATTTTCATAGAAAATTGATTATTTGTCGCACGAGCATTTATTATGTATTTCGAATTCATACGATTTAAGGTTAGATCAAGTCTAATTAAATATAACAAAAACAATTAATTTACTATTATTGGTATGAGCACTGTAGAACGTATTATATGGTATGAGCACCGTAGAACGTATTATATGTTCGTTGTAATGTATAGATATATTTTCTAGTATGGATATGTATAACATTAGTAGGTCCCATTCGGCCTGGCCGTCTAGAGAGAAGAAAAGATTTTTTTTACGTCTCTCATCTGGGTACAGCTGTAGTATCTGTTTATGTACAGACTCACATCAACCCTACACACGCACACCACACTCACACCACGCGTACACAAACAAACCTACAACTATACTCAGATCATATCGCGTCCTTCGTGAGATCACCGGGTCCAACCATAGCTCCGTAGGCGACGGGCGCATCGCATTCCCTTTGTGGCTCCACGCGTGAGAGGCAACGAAATTTATTAGGGACAAACCCCGGTGAGAGACGCGAGTTCGATTCTCAGGAATCGAACTCGCGACGGCTGCACGCACACCGGCTGTGCTAGCCACCCGAGCAGCGCTCGGTTCTCAGAGAAGAAAAGATTGATCCATCCATGGAAGCTTGCGGATGTGGATCGCTACGCATGCAGGTGCAGGTCGGTGTCCACTCTCCAAAACGAAGACCAAACCTCACACGCCTCTCTCACCCATCTCAATCCATTCCATGCCCTGCGGCATCATACGAGTATGCTGAACGATGAATTGATGATAAGGCTTGAACTGAAGGCCATGTAGTATATGTTTCCTTCGTTGTCCTAACATTGCTCTGCTCATTCCGTCGTCGTCGTCTCAAAAAGTTGCAGGTCTATCCGGATATGCGTCTGACGCAAAGACAGACCACCGGATGAGTGAGATACTACGGGGGTGTTTAGTCAGTCGGATGAAAAATTTTGGAGTGTCACATCGAATGTTTTATAGGATGTTGAAAGGGGTGTTCGGATACTAATAAAAAAACTGATTACATAACTCGTCTAGAAACCGCGAGACGAATTTATTAAGCATAATTAATCCACCATTAGCACATGTGTGTTACTGTAGCAATTAAGGCTAATCATGGACTAATTAGGCTTAAAAGATTCGTCTCGCGATTTCCAACCAAACTGTGTAATTAGTTATTTTTTTCGTCTACATTTAATACTTCTTGCACGTGTCCAAACATCCGATGTGACAGGGCGAAAAATTTTAGAGGAGAAACTAAGGGCATGCCTGGATCACCCGAACTAAACTTTAGTCCGGGTCATATTCAAGCGTTTGGAAGCTATTTAGGATGATTAAACACAGACTAATTATAAAACTAATTACATAGATTGAGGCTAATTTGCGAGACAAATCTATTGAACCTAATTAGTTCATGATTTGCTCATATGATGCTACAGTAAACATTTGCTAATCATTAATTAATTAGGCTCATTAGATTCGTCTCGCGAATTAGTCACGGATTATATAATTAATTTTATAATTAACTCATATTTAATCCTCCTAATTTACATCTAAACATGGACTAAACTTTAGACCTAAAGATCCAAACGCGCCCTAAACACCCATCGCTCATCCCATACCTGCTGCTGGACAGGACCGGCCGAAGAGGTCGGGTACGTTTGAATCTATGGCCATGGCTAGCTTTGCCAGACTGAGCAAGGAAATACTCCCTCTGTCTCGAAATAAGTATTAATCTCGCATCCTACAATTTGGACAAATATATACCAAAAAAATACTAATATTTGCGATACAAGATAAACATCATTAGATTAATCACATCGTATATTTTTATAATAAACCTATTTAGAGATACAGGCACTGTTCGCTTGAACTTATCAGCCGGCTTAAAGCCAGAATCTTCAGTGTTTTTCTCTCACAACAAAACAGCCGCAGCCGGCTTATTTCCTGGCTTTAAGATCAGCCGAACACTCTCACAATTGTTCATACTATTTTTATAAGCCTATTTAAAGTTTAGATTGGTTGACTTCTCGAAATACGAGATGAAGATTTATTTTAGGAGGAAGAGAGTATATATTTGGTTTGTTTGCTCACTCTCTTGATTTCCGTGCTATCAAGAATTTCTATTGCTAACAAGAGTGAGCCAGAACTGATGTCCGCTGCTGGTAAGGGGAGTGTTCGGCTGATCTATAAGCCGGTAAATAAGCCGGCTGCGGCTGTTTTGTTGTGAGAGAAAAACACTATAGATTCTGACTTTAAGCTGGCTGATAAGTTCAAGCGAACAGGGAGAAGGTTAGCCTGCCGAGCTAATAAGCAAGGCCAGCTGGGTATGATGTCAGTCTAATCTCATTTCCAGACAGCCACATCGTCTCATCTCATTTACAGTAGTACGTGTCAGTCTAACGTTGACTGATCCGTCCAGAACTGCACTGCACGCGTGCATAAAGTCATTTCGTTCGACGGCGGTTGCTAGTAAAACAATACTGCTACCGTGTACCGCTGGGCAAATTTTCTCTTAATATATGTTCATAAAGTCATTTCGTTTAAGCATTACTACATTTTACAAGAGAAACACCTATCCGGCCCCTCTAGGCTCTAGCCCAGGGTGCCTAATAATATTCAACTGTCTCCATAAATTCTAAACGGTCGGCTGGGGCCGGTGGGTGGGGTCCTTGTTTACTTACGCGGAGCCAGGCGGTTGACCCGACGGTTGTGCGTGTTGTGCTGTCCGCTACACACTATCCTACGCAGAGTAACTGCCTATTGGTGCTCCTCTCTCCGTCCAGAAAAATGCAATTCTAGCATAATTTTATATTTTAGTATCTTATAAGTTAGATTAATTATACATAAAAAGATACAGTACCAATATTTATGATATCAAATACTCCTAAATATCATTAAATTAATTACGTAATATATTTTAATAATATATCGCGAATACTATTTATTAAAAATTTGGTCAAACGTTAATCACTTTTAACTCGTACGAAACCTATAGTTGCTGCTTTCTTGGACGGTGGGAGTAGTAATTAACCGATGATGCCGATTGGATTGGAGATGGAGTCCGAGACAGCATGCTTGCGTTGCGTCCCATTAATTCCGATCATATGAGACATGATCCTCCCTGGTCCCATCGCTTTCATCTAGATCCATCGACGCCGACTCCTTTTTCTCCCTTGATTCCTCCAATTTCCCGGGCCTTCCGGGCCCTGCTGCCTTGCCGTCCATCCAAAATCCGAATGGCTGATCTTATCTTGTTACTACCCCGATCCTTGGTTTCAGTTCACTTTGAGCAGGTTTACCTGCATCACCGTCCATGTTGTCAAGCTAACCCATCCGCCGCTACCTGGATGCCTGCCATGGGTTGGGGGGCTACTCCTGCTTTGTCCTATCCAGATGAACCACGTGGCCGATATCCATGCACATGCTACTCACGCTGTCAGGACCCCGCACTACGTCAGATTTTTACATTAGAGACACGGCTAGACAGTCATTAGTGACGGAAAAGGAAAACGAAGTCACTCATATCACGTCTCTGATGTGATAAGCCAAAAGTGTTTCTCTCTCTCTAATCTATTCAGACGTAGATGAAACCTTGTTGTTTGAAGAGGCGTCTTTCAATACAAACACACAGGAATACACTTCCTATATCTTTGAACGTCTTTAAAAAACTAGTTTAGTAAATCTCGATATCGGCAAAGCAATCACAAGTGTCTTCTCTCTCCGTTCTATAATATAGTGCATTCTGATATTTAAAATTTATCCTGAAATATAAGGGATTCAAGAAAAAAGATAATGTTTACTAAATAAAAATGCTTGATTCAGTACTTGCCATATTTTTGATAAAAGAATTAAGAGTCTACCCTTTAATCATGGGGAATAGAATCGGATTCCCACAAATTAGAAAGTTAAGTGTGAGATAAATGCGTTTGTACCTCATTATTGACCGATAGGTGTGGTGGGATAGCTATTTTCTTTAGAGGTGCAGGTGTGATACTTGGACTATGCATGGTTCACGATCAAAGAATAGGAAGTGTATTCCTGTGTGTTTGTATTGAAAGACGCCTCTTCAAACAACAAGGTTTCATCTACGTCTGAATAGATTAGAGAGAGAGAAACACTTTTGGCTTATCACATCAGAGACGTGATATGAGTGACTTCGTTTTCCTTTTCCGTCACTAATGACTGTCTAGCCGTGTCTCTAATGTAAAAATCTGACGTAGTGCGGGGTCCTGACAGCGTGAGTAGCATGTGCATGGATATCGGCCACGTGGTTCATCTGGATAGGACAAAGCAGGAGTAGCCCCCCAACCCATGGCAGGCATCCAGGTAGCGGCGGATGGGTTAGCTTGACAACATGGACGGTGATGCAGGTAAACCTGCTCAAAGTGAACTGAAACCAAGGATCGGGGTAGTAACAAGATAAGATCAGCCATTCGGATTTTGGATGGACGGCAAGGCAGCAGGGCCCGGAAGGCCCGGGAAATTGGAGGAATCAAGGGAGAAAAAGGAGTCGGCGTCGATGGATCTAGATGAAAGCGATGGGACCAGGGAGGATCATGTCTCATATGATCGGAATTAATGGGACGCAACGCAAGCATGCTGTCTCGGACTCCATCTCCAATCCAATCGGCATCATCGGTTAATTACTACTCCCACCGTCCAAGAAAGCAGCAACTATAGGTTTCGTACGAGTTAAAAGTGATTAACGTTTGACCAAATTTTTAATAAATAGTATTCGCGATATATTATTAAAATATATTACGTAATTAATTTAATGATATTTAGGAGTATTTGATATCATAAATATTGGTACTGTATCTTTTATGTATAATTAATCTAACTTATAAGATACTAAAATATAAAATTATGCTAGAATTGCATTTTTCTGGACGGAGAGAGGAGCACCAATAGGCAGTTACTCTGCGTAGGATAGTGTGTAGCGGACAGCACAACACGCACAACCGTCGGGTCAACCGCCTGGCTCCGCGTAAGTAAACAAGGACCCCACCCACCGGCCCCAGCCGACCGTTTAGAATTTATGGAGACAGTTGAATATTATTAGGCACCCTGGGCTAGAGCCTAGAGGGGCCGGATAGGTGTTTCTCTTGTAAAATGTAGTAATGCTTAAACGAAATGACTTTATGAACATATATTAAGAGAAAATTTGCCCAGCGGTACACGGTAGCAGTATTGTTTTACTAGCAACCGCCGTCGAACGAAATGACTTTATGCACGCGTGCAGTGCAGTTCTGGACGGATCAGTCAACGTTAGACTGACACGTACTACTGTAAATGAGATGAGACGATGTGGCTGTCTGGAAATGAGATTAGACTGACATCATACCCAGCTGGCCTTGCTTATTAGCTCGGCAGGCTAACCTTCTCCCTGTTCGCTTGAACTTATCAGCCAGCTTAAAGTCAGAATCTATAGTGTTTTTCTCTCACAACAAAACAGCCGCAGCCGGCTTATTTACCGGCTTATAGATCAGCCGAACACTCCCCTTACCAGCAGCGGACATCAGTTCTGGCTCACTCTTGTTAGCAATAGAAATTCTTGATAGCACGGAAATCAAGAGAGTGAGCAAACAAACCAAATATATACTCTCTTCCTCCTAAAATAAATCTTCATCTCGTATTTCGAGAAGTCAACCAATCTAAACTTTAAATAGGCTTATAAAAATAGTATGAACAATTGTGAGAGTGTTCGGCTGATCTTAAAGCCAGAAATAAGCCGGCTGCGGCTGTTTTGTTGTGAGAGAAAAACACTGAAGATTCTGGCTTTAAGCCGGCTGATAAGTTCAAGCGAACAGTGCCTGTATCTCTAAATAGGTTTATTATAAAAATATACGATGTGATTAATCTAATGATGTTTATCTTGTATCGCAAATATTAGTATTTTTTTGGTATATATTTGTCCAAATTGTAGGATGCGAGATTAATACTTATTTCGAGACAGAGGGAGTATTTCCTTGCTCAGTCTGGCAAAGCTAGCCATGGCCATAGATTCAAACGTACCCGACCTCTTCGGCCGGTCCTGTCCAGCAGCAGGTATGGGATGAGCGATGGGTGTTTAGGGCGCGTTTGGATCTTTAGGTCTAAAGTTTAGTCCATGTTTAGATGTAAATTAGGAGGATTAAATATGAGTTAATTATAAAATTAATTATATAATCCGTGACTAATTCGCGAGACGAATCTAATGAGCCTAATTAATTAATGATTAGCAAATGTTTACTGTAGCATCATATGAGCAAATCATGAACTAATTAGGTTCAATAGATTTGTCTCGCAAATTAGCCTCAATCTATGTAATTAGTTTTATAATTAGTCTGTGTTTAATCATCCTAAATAGCTTCCAAACGCTTGATATGACCCGGACTAAAGTTTAGTTCGGGTGATCCAGGCATGCCCTTAGTTTCTCCTCTAAAATTTTTCGCCCTGTCACATCGGATGTTTGGACACGTGCAAGAAGTATTAAATGTAGACGAAAAAAATAACTAATTACACAGTTTGGTTGGAAATCGCGAGACGAATCTTTTAAGCCTAATTAGTCCATGATTAGCCTTAATTGCTACAGTAACACACATGTGCTAATGGTGGATTAATTATGCTTAATAAATTCGTCTCGCGGTTTCTAGACGAGTTATGTAATCAGTTTTTTTATTAGTATCCGAACACCCCTTTCAACATCCTATAAAACATTCGATGTGACACTCCAAAATTTTTCATCCGACTGACTAAACACCCCCGTAGTATCTCACTCATCCGGTGGTCTGTCTTTGCGTCAGACGCATATCCGGATAGACCTGCAACTTTTTGAGACGACGACGACGGAATGAGCAGAGCAATGTTAGGACAACGAAGGAAACATATACTACATGGCCTTCAGTTCAAGCCTTATCATCAATTCATCGTTCAGCATACTCGTATGATGCCGCAGGGCATGGAATGGATTGAGATGGGTGAGAGAGGCGTGTGAGGTTTGGTCTTCGTTTTGGAGAGTGGACACCGACCTGCACCTGCATGCGTAGCGATCCACATCCGCAAGCTTCCATGGATGGATCAATCTTTTCTTCTCTGAGAACCGAGCGCTGCTCGGGTGGCTAGCACAGCCGGTGTGCGTGCAGCCGTCGCGAGTTCGATTCCTGAGAATCGAACTCGCGTCTCTCACCGGGGTTTGTCCCTAATAAATTTCGTTGCCTCTCACGCGTGGAGCCACAAAGGGAATGCGATGCGCCCGTCGCCTACGGAGCTATGGTTGGACCCGGTGATCTCACGAAGGACGCGATATGATCTGAGTATAGTTGTAGGTTTGTTTGTGTACGCGTGAGAGGCAACGAAATTTATTAGGGGACAAACCCCGGTGAGAGACGCGAGTTCGATTCTCAGGAATCGAACTCGCGACGGCTGCACGCACACCGGCTGTGCTAGCCACCCGAGCAGCGCTCGGTTCTCAGAGAAGAAAAGATTGATCCATCCATGGAAGCTTGCGGATGTGGATCGCTACGCATGCAGGTGCAGGTCGGTGTCCACTCTCCAAAACGAAGACCAAACCTCACACGCCTCTCTCACCCATCTCAATCCATTCCATGCCCTGCGGCATCATACGAGTATGCTGAACGATGAATTGATGATAAGGCTTGAACTGAAGGCCATGTAGTATATGTTTCCTTCGTTGTCCTAACATTGCTCTGCTCATTCCGTCGTCGTCGTCTCAAAAAGTTGCAGGTCTATCCGGATATGCGTCTGACGCAAAGACAGACCACCGGATGAGTGAGATACTACGGGGGTGTTTAGTCAGTCGGATGAAAAATTTTGGAGTGTCACATCGAATGTTTTATAGGATGTTGAAAGGGGTGTTCGGATACTAATAAAAAAACTGATTACATAACTCGTCTAGAAACCGCGAGACGAATTTATTAAGCATAATTAATCCACCATTAGCACATGTGTGTTACTGTAGCAATTAAGGCTAATCATGGACTAATTAGGCTTAAAAGATTCGTCTCGCGATTTCCAACCAAACTGTGTAATTAGTTATTTTTTTCGTCTACATTTAATACTTCTTGCACGTGTCCAAACATCCGATGTGACAGGGCGAAAAATTTTAGAGGAGAAACTAAGGGCATGCCTGGATCACCCGAACTAAACTTTAGTCCGGGTCATATCAAGCGTTTGGAAGCTATTTAGGATGATTAAACACAGACTAATTATAAAACTAATTACATAGATTGAGGCTAATTTGCGAGACAAATCTATTGAACCTAATTAGTTCATGATTTGCTCATATGATGCTACAGTAAACATTTGCTAATCATTAATTAATTAGGCTCATTAGATTCGTCTCGCGAATTAGTCACGGATTATATAATTAATTTTATAATTAACTCATATTTAATCCTCCTAATTTACATCTAAACATGGACTAAACTTTAGACCTAAAGATCCAAACGCGCCCTAAACACCCATCGCTCATCCCATACCTGCTGCTGGACAGGACCGGCCGAAGAGGTCGGGTACGTTTGAATCTATGGCCATGGCTAGCTTTGCCAGACTGAGCAAGGAAATACTCCCTCTGTCTCGAAATAAGTATTAATCTCGCATCCTACAATTTGGACAAATATATACCAAAAAAATACTAATATTTGCGATACAAGATAAACATCATTAGATTAATCACATCGTATATTTTTATAATAAACCTATTTAGAGATACAGGCACTGTTCGCTTGAACTTATCAGCCGGCTTAAAGCCAGAATCTTCAGTGTTTTTCTCTCACAACAAAACAGCCGCAGCCGGCTTATTTCCTGGCTTTAAGATCAGCCGAACACTCTCACAATTGTTCATACTATTTTTATAAGCCTATTTAAAGTTTAGATTGGTTGACTTCTCGAAATACGAGATGAAGATTTATTTTAGGAGGAAGAGAGTATATATTTGGTTTGTTTGCTCACTCTCTTGATTTCCGTGCTATCAAGAATTTCTATTGCTAACAAGAGTGAGCCAGAACTGATGTCCGCTGCTGGTAAGGGGAGTGTTCGGCTGATCTATAAGCCGGTAAATAAGCCGGCTGCGGCTGTTTTGTTGTGAGAGAAAAACACTATAGATTCTGACTTTAAGCTGGCTGATAAGTTCAAGCGAACAGGGAGAAGGTTAGCCTGCCGAGCTAATAAGCAAGGCCAGCTGGGTATGATGTCAGTCTAATCTCATTTCCAGACAGCCACATCGTCTCATCTCATTTACAGTAGTACGTGTCAGTCTAACGTTGACTGATCCGTCCAGAACTGCACTGCACGCGTGCATAAAGTCATTTCGTTCGACGGCGGTTGCTAGTAAAACAATACTGCTACCGTGTACCGCTGGGCAAATTTTCTCTTAATATATGTTCATAAAGTCATTTCGTTTAAGCATTACTACATTTTACAAGAGAAACACCTATCCGGCCCCTCTAGGCTCTAGCCCAGGGTGCCTAATAATATTCAACTGTCTCCATAAATTCTAAACGGTCGGCTGGGGCCGGTGGGTGGGGTCCTTGTTTACTTACGCGGAGCCAGGCGGTTGACCCGACGGTTGTGCGTGTTGTGCTGTCCGCTACACACTATCCTACGCAGAGTAACTGCCTATTGGTGCTCCTCTCTCCGTCCAGAAAAATGCAATTCTAGCATAATTTTATATTTTAGTATCTTATAAGTTAGATTAATTATACATAAAAAGATACAGTACCAATATTTATGATATCAAATACTCCTAAATATCATTAAATTAATTACGTAATATATTTTAATAATATATCGCGAATACTATTTATTAAAAATTTGGTCAAACGTTAATCACTTTTAACTCGTACGAAACCTATAGTTGCTGCTTTCTTGGACGGTGGGAGTAGTAATTAACCGATGATGCCGATTGGATTGGAGATGGAGTCCGAGACAGCATGCTTGCGTTGCGTCCCATTAATTCCGATCATATGAGACATGATCCTCCCTGGTCCCATCGCTTTCATCTAGATCCATCGACGCCGACTCCTTTTTCTCCCTTGATTCCTCCAATTTCCCGGGCCTTCCCGGGCCCTGCTGCCTTGCCGTCCATCCAAAATCCGAATGGCTGATCTTATCTTGTTACTACCCCGATCCTTGGTTTCAGTTCACTTTGAGCAGGTTTACCTGCATCACCGTCCATGTTGTCAAGCTAACCCATCCGCCGCTACCTGGATGCCTGCCATGGGTTGGGGGGCTACTCCTGCTTTGTCCTATCCAGATGAACCACGTGGCCGATATCCATGCACATGCTACTCACGCTGTCAGGACCCCGCACTACGTCAGATTTTTACATTAGAGACACGGCTAGACAGTCATTAGTGACGGAAAAGGAAAACGAAGTCACTCATATCACGTCTCTGATGTGATAAGCCAAAAGTGTTTCTCTCTCTCTAATCTATTCAGACGTAGATGAAACCTTGTTGTTTGAAGAGGCGTCTTTCAATACAAACACACAGGAATACACTTCCTATATCTTTGATCGTGAACCATGCATAGTCCAAGTATCACACCTGCACCTCTAAAGAAAATAGCTATCCCACCACACCTATCGGTCAATAATGAGGTACAAACGCATTTATCTCACACTTAACTTTCTAC
>JAHUYU010002179.1:0-18682 GCA_030439765.1 Tripidium arundinaceum | reverse complement strand
TGGTGGATGATCTTGAAAGAGCACGACTAGGGAGGGGAGAAGATAAATAGAGCCTTGGGGAAGGTAGAGGAAGGCTTGGAGATGCTCACCGTCAACCCAATCGAGCTGCGCTGTGGTAGATGGGAGCAGCTCGGCGTCGTCTTTTATAGGAGGCCACGGGTCGTTGTGCTGCCAGTTCGCCTACCCGCCTTTAATGGCGTTTCTGTGCTGCTCATAGGACAAGGCGAGTGTGTGGACGGTGGCAACTCGGCACGGTCATGAGTACTAGTGCAGCTACGTGGTCGATGGCTAATTAGCTTGGTTAAGGGTAATAAGGTGCTGCTGGTGCATGAACGTGCTGTTGGGGCCTTGCTTGTGCGGCCAGTCTTCACCGTGCGCATGCAACATGCTAGCAGGTGAAATAAAGGCGTGGGTAAATGCTTGTACTTCTACAATTAATGCATATGCTGTGCATGATGTTTACTACTACCGCGGTCGGTTATCGCCGTGCGCGTACAACACGCTAGAAGCTGTTGCCTAACTCGCCATGCATGACACGGCGAAGTAATGACACTGCTGCGAAGTATCAAGGCTTGCCAGCAAAGTGTACTGCAAACGTGCTATGCAGGCTTGCTCTGCGAGTGTGCTGTGTGCGTGTTCAGGTTATTAGAAAGAAGACGAATGGTGAGAGCTGGAGTTGGATCAGGATGACTAATAGTGAGTTGAGCTGTGCTGGAGAATATTTGGACAAGGGATGAATTAGAGCTCAAATTGAGAATTAGTTTTTGAAATGATTTTGAAAATAGTTTTGAATCCGCATGATTTATTTATTTGAATTTTTGGGATGTTACAATATATTATCTGCGCGTGGGGGTCGGTTTTTCCAAGTGACAAAAGATTGGGAGGTGGAGTTGGGAGTTGTTGGAGATAGGGTTTTTTTTCCAATCTTGCCAAAAATCTTAGATTGGGAGAGTGTTTTGGGTACTCTTGGAGATGCTCTAAGAAGGTGCTTATGAACTTCCATCTTCTGGCTCCCAGCTTTCCCAGCTTTGTATGCATGTTGTAATAGCTTCCAAGTTGTAATAGTTTATCACCATAGTTTCTATCAAGCGAAATCAATTTCTTCACACCAACCCTAGCACATACCTATTCCTTGAAGCATATCTACTTCCTAGTAGGTGTCACATAATAAGAGATAGCTGAATCCAACACTATGCTCTACCTAACTACACCCATGATATTGAGAACCTAACATTGCTATTTGAGTAAGATATAGGAATTGCCACATTTGACTTGCTCTTCTTTTTTATTTCTATTTTATGTACGACATATTATTCTGTAATCTTCTACAGCCTAGACTTACCAAATTACTACGGTTGTAATTGCCAATATGTTTAGTCTATTCTTCTTTCCAAGTCACCCGTCCTTAAAACTTCCTCAGATGCTTTGATGAATGCTTTAGAACCCCTAAGGATCTATTTGTATGCTTATGTTCCCCTCACTCCAAAAGAATGTATGTGCCAAACTGCAATGTACTGTACCCATTATCTTTGTAAACATATTTTCATTACAATATATTTCTAGAAAGCTTACTTCTAATGACAAAACTCTTGAAAGCTTAAATTCAAAAATGGAAGGTTTAACTTCTGCGCTAAAATATCAAATGAGCTTCAATAAAATGATTGAAACTCAACTAGCTCAAATGGCTGCTACTGTTCCTATTTATGATTCTGGGGAGATTCCGCCCAACTAGAAAATTCCCTAGAGAATGTTAATGCGGTGACCACGAGGTGTGGTAAGTCCACTCGTGATCCATCAAACCCTAACCATGCAGAGACAAGCACAAGAAGGGTCACAGAAGCTGAACCATCCAACACCACCAAAGTATGGGATGAACCACAGAGGACGCCACCACACAAGTAATTCGACACCAATATCTTGCCATTCCCCAATGATCTCCGAAGCCGTCCGTGGACGAATAAGTTGCATGCTTCATTGAGGTAATACAAAAGATAAATATAGAAATTCCATTATTGGATGCGATGTAGGTACCTACATATGCTTGGTACCTCAAAGGCCTCCTCAACAACAAGCGACCAATGCCAACCACGGAGGTCATACGACTAACGGAAGAGTGTAGCGTTGCTATACCCAACAAACTTTCGAAAAAGAAAAAGGATCGAGGCTGTCCCACGATCACATGCTCGATCAGGACACAAAACTTCGACCATGCCTTGTGCGATCTGGGTGCAAGCGTGAGTGTGATGCCCAAGGCCGTGTTCGACCGCCTGAACTACACACAACTTCCCCCAACCCAAATGCACTTGCAATTGGCTGATTCATCGGTCCGGTACCCGACAGGGATCGGTGAAGATATTCCGGTGAAAATCCGGGATTGCTTCATCCGTATCGACTTTGTCGTGCTCGAAATGGAAGCGGACAAGCAAACTCCGCTCATCCTAGGGCGACCCTTCCTGAGCACACCAGCTTTCGTGGGTGCCACTTCGACTTTCTAAATGTTCTTGAAGTTTGGCCCATACTTTATTCAGATCATGGAACATTGTTCCACTCTTGGCCATAAGTCGAACTTCTCCTCCTTACCATTAATATGGAGCCAGATTTTTGTCTGGCACCCACATTAATCTGTGTCTCTGCTGTGCTCAGGAAGGGTCGCCCTAGGATGAGCGGAGTTTGCTTGTCCGCTTCCATTTCGAGCACGACAAAGTCGATACGGATGAAGCAATCCCGGATTTTCACCGGAATATCTTCACCGATCCCTGTCGGGTACCGGACCGATGAATCAGCCAATTGCAAGTGCATTTGGGTTGGGGGAAGTTGTGTGTAGTTCAGGCGGTCGAACACGGCCTTGGGCATCACACTCACGCTTGCACCCAGATCGCACAAGGCATGGTCGAAGTTTTGTGTCCTGATCGAGCATGTGATCGTGGGACAGCCTCGATCCTTTTTCTTTTTCGAAAGTTTGTTGGGTATAGCAACGCTACACTCTTCCGTTAGTCGTATGACCTCCGTGGTTGGCATTGGTCGCTTGTTGTTGAGGAGGCCTTTGAGGTACCAAGCATATGTAGGTACCTACATCGCATCCAATAATGGAATTTCTATATTTATCTTTTGTATTACCTCAATGAAGCATGCAACTTATTCGTCCACGGACGGCTTCGGAGATCATTGGGGGAATGGCAAGATATTGGTGTCGAATTACTTGTGTGGTGGCGTCCTCTGTGGTTCATCCCATACTTTGGTGGTGTTGGATGGTTCAGCTTCTGTGACCCTTCTTGTGCTTGTCTCTGCATGGTTAGGGTTTGATGGATCACGAGTGGACTTACCACACCTCGTGGTCACCGCATTAACATTCTCTAGGGAATTTTCTAGTTGGGCCGGAATCTCCCCAGAATCATAAATAGGAACAGTAGCAGCCATTTGAGCTAGTTGAGTTTCAATCATTTTATTGAAGCTCATTTGATATTTTAGCGCAGAAGTTAAACCTTCCATTTTTGAATTTAAGCTTTCAAGAGTTTTGTCATTAGAAGTAAGCTTTCTAGAAATATATTGTAATGAAAATATGTTTACAAAGATAATGGGTACAGTACATTGCAGTTTGGCACATACATTCTTTTGGAGTGAGGGGAACATAAGCATACAAATAGATCCTTAGGGGTTCTAAAGCATTCATCAAAGCATCTGAGGAAGTTTTAAGGACGGGTGACTTGGAAAGAAGAATAGACTAAACATATTGGCAATTACAACCGTAGTAATTTGGTAAGTCTAGGCTGTAGAAGATTACAGAATAATATGTCGTACATAAAATAGAAATAAAAAAGAAGAGCAAGTCAAATGTGGCAATTCCTATATCTACTCAAATAGCAATGTTAGGTTCTCAATATCATGGGTGTAGTTAGGTAGAGCATAGTGTTGGATTCAGCTATCTCTTATTATGTGACACCTACTAGGAAGTAGATATGCTTCAAGGAATAGGTATGTGCTAGGGTTGGTGTGAAGAAATTGATTTCGCTTGATAGAAACTATGGTGATAAACTATTACAACTTGGAAGCTATTACAACATGCATACAAAGCTGGGAAAGCTGGGAGCCAGAAGATGGAAGTTCATAAGCACCTTCTTAGAGCATCTCCAAGAGTACCCAAAACACTCTCCCAATCTAAGATTTTTGGCAAGATTGGAAAAAAAACCCTATCTCCAACAACTCCCAACTCCACCTCCCAATCTTTTGTCACTTGGAAAAACCGACCCCCACGCGCAGATAATATATTGTAACATCCCAAAAATTCAAATAAATAAATCATGCGGATTCAAAACTATTTTCAAAATCATTTCAAAAACTAATTCTCAATTTGAGCTCTAATTCATCCCTTGTCCAAATATTCTCCAGCACAGCTCAACTCACTATTAGTCATCCTGATCCAACTCCAGCTCTCACCATTCGTCTTCTTTCTAATAACCTGAACACGCACACAGCACACTCGCAGAGCAAGCCTGCATAGCACGTTTGCAGTACACTTTGCTGGCAAGCCTTGATACTTCGCAGCAGTGTCATTACTTCGCCGTGTCATGCATGGCGAGTTAGGCAACAGCTTCTAGCGTGTTGTACGCGCACGGCGATAACCGACCGCGGTAGTAGTAAACATCATGCACAGCATATGCATTAATTGTAGAAGTACAAGCATTTACCCACGCCTTTATTTCACCTGCTAGCATGTTGCATGCGCACGGTGAAGACTGGCCGCACAAGCAAGGCCCCAACAGCACGTTCATGCACCAGCAGCACCTTATTACCCTTAACCAAGCTAATTAGCCATCGACCACGTAGCTGCACTAGTACTCATGACCGTGCCGAGTTGCCACCGTCCACACACTCGCCTTGTCCTATGAGCAGCACAGAAACGCCATTAAAGGCGGGTAGGCGAACTGGCAGCACAACGACCCGTGGCCTCCTATAAAAGACGACGCCGAGCTGCTCCCATCTACCACAGCGCAGCTCGATTGGGTTGACGGTGAGCATCTCCAAGCCTTCCTCTACCTTCCCCAAGGCTCTATTTATCTTCTCCCCTCCCTAGTCGTGCTCTCCACGAGCTCCTTCAGTTGGCCATGGTGGATGATCTTGAAGAGCACGAACGCCCGTACTCTCCATCTGAGTCCCCCAAACGTGCCTATCCTGCTCCTTCCTTGCTTTAATCCAAACCAACAGTATGGCCAATGGCCATGTGCATGTCGAAAAGTCCAACTAGAAAATTCCCTAGAGAATGTTAATGCGGTGACCACGAGGTGTGGTAAGTCCACTCGTGATCCATCAAACCCTAACCATGCAGAGACAAGCACAAGAAGGGTCACAGAAGCTGAACCATCCAACACCACCAAAGTATGGGCCAAACTTCAAGAACATTTAGAAAGTCGAAGTGGCACCCACGAAAGCTGGTGTGCTGAGGGACTGTTGGAAGACCTTCTGGAAAGTTTGTTGGGTATAGCAACGCTACACTCTTCCGTTAGTCGTATGACCTCCGTGGTTGGCATTGGTCGCTTGTTGTTGAGGAGGCCTTTGAGGTACCAAGCATATGTAGGTACCTACATCGCATCCAATAATGGAATTTCTATATTTATCTTTTGTATTACCTCAATGAAGCATGCAACTTATTCGTCCACGGACGGCTTCGGAGATCATTGGGGGAATGGCAAGATATTGGTGTCGAATTACTTGTGTGGTGGCGTCCTCTGTGGTTCATCCCATACTTTGGTGGTGTTGGATGGTTCAGCTTCTGTGACCCTTCTTGTGCTTGTCTCTGCATGGTTAGGGTTTGATGGATCACGAGTGGACTTACCACACCTCGTGGTCACCGCATTAACATTCTCTAGGGAATTTTCTAGTTGGACTTTTCGACATGCACATGGCCATTGGCCATACTGTTGGTTTGGATTAAAGCAAGGAAGGAGCAGGATAGGCACGTTTGGGGGACTCAGATGGAGAGTACGGGCGTTCGTGCTCTTCAAGATCATCCACCATGGCCAACTGAAGGAGCTCGTGGAGAGCACGACTAGGGAGGGGAGAAGATAAATAGAGCCTTGGGGAAGGTAGAGGAAGGCTTGGAGATGCTCACCGTCAACCCAATCGAGCTGCGCTGTGGTAGATGGGAGCAGCTCGGCGTCGTCTTTTATAGGAGGCCACGGGTCGTTGTGCTGCCAGTTCGCCTACCCGCCTTTAATGGCGTTTCTGTGCTGCTCATAGGACAAGGCGAGTGTGTGGACGGTGGCAACTCGGCACGGTCATGAGTACTAGTGCAGCTACGTGGTCGATGGCTAATTAGCTTGGTTAAGGGTAATAAGGTGCTGCTGGTGCATGAACGTGCTGTTGGGGCCTTGCTTGTGCGGCCAGTCTTCACCGTGCGCATGCAACATGCTAGCAGGTGAAATAAAGGCGTGGGTAAATGCTTGTACTTCTACAATTAATGCATATGCTGTGCATGATGTTTACTACTACCGCGGTCGGTTATCGCCGTGCGCGTACAACACGCTAGAAGCTGTTGCCTAACTCGCCATGCATGACACGGCGAAGTAATGACACTGCTGCGAAGTATCAAGGCTTGCCAGCAAAGTGTACTGCAAACGTGCTATGCAGGCTTGCTCTGCGAGTGTGCTGTGTGCGTGTTCAGGTTATTAGAAAGAAGACGAATGGTGAGAGCTGGAGTTGGATCAGGATGACTAATAGTGAGTTGAGCTGTGCTGGAGAATATTTGGACAAGGGATGAATTAGAGCTCAAATTGAGAATTAGTTTTTGAAATGATTTTGAAAATAGTTTTGAATCCGCATGATTTATTTATTTGAATTTTTGGGATGTTACAA
This sequence comes from Tripidium arundinaceum, assembly GCA_030439765.1. Taxonomy (NCBI): domain Eukaryota; kingdom Viridiplantae; phylum Streptophyta; class Magnoliopsida; order Poales; family Poaceae; genus Tripidium; species Tripidium arundinaceum. The sequence goes on along the minus strand of JAHUYU010002179.1, from coordinate 11,833 downwards.
TATATTATCTGCGCGTGGGGGTCGGTTTTTCCAAGTGACAAAAGATTGGGAGGTGGAGTTGGAGTTGTTGGAGATAGGGTTTTTTTTCCAATCTTGCCAAAAATCTTAGATTGGGAGAGTGTTTTGGGTACTCTTGGAGATGCTCTAAGAAGGTGCTTATGAACTTCCATCTTCTGGCTCCCAGCTTTCCCAGCTTTGTATGCATGTTGTAATAGCTTCCAAGTTGTAATAGTTTATCACCATAGTTTCTATCAAGCGAAATCAATTTCTTCACACCAACCCTAGCACATACCTATTCCTTGAAGCATATCTACTTCCTAGTAGGTGTCACATAATAAGAGATAGCTGAATCCAACACTATGCTCTACCTAACTACACCCATGATATTGAGAACCTAACATTGCTATTTGAGTAAGATATAGGAATTGCCACATTTGACTTGCTCTTCTTTTTTATTTCTATTTTATGTACGACATATTATTCTGTAATCTTCTACAGCCTAGACTTACCAAATTACTACGGTTGTAATTGCCAATATGTTTAGTCTATTCTTCTTTCCAAGTCACCCGTCCTTAAAACTTCCTCAGATGCTTTGATGAATGCTTTAGAACCCCTAAGGATCTATTTGTATGCTTATGTTCCCCTCACTCCAAAAGAATGTATGTGCCAAACTGCAATGTACTGTACCCATTATCTTTGTAAACATATTTTCATTACAATATATTTCTAGAAAGCTTACTTCTAATGACAAAACTCTTGAAAGCTTAAATTCAAAAATGGAAGGTTTAACTTCTGCGCTAAAATATCAAATGAGCTTCAATAAAATGATTGAAACTCAACTAGCTCAAATGGCTGCTACTGTTCCTATTTATGATTCTGGGGAGATTCCGGCCCAACTAGAAAATTCCCTAGAGAATGTTAATGCGGTGACCACGAGGTGTGGTAAGTCCACTCGTGATCCATCAAACCCTAACCATGCAGAGACAAGCACAAGAAGGGTCACAGAAGCTGAACCATCCAACACCACCAAAGTATGGGATGAACCACAGAGGACGCCACCACACAAGTAATTCGACACCAATATCTTGCCATTCCCCCAATGATCTCCGAAGCCGTCCGTGGACGAATAAGTTGCATGCTTCATTGAGGTAATACAAAAGATAAATATAGAAATTCCATTATTGGATGCGATGTAGGTACCTACATATGCTTGGTACCTCAAAGGCCTCCTCAACAACAAGCGACCAATGCCAACCACGGAGGTCATACGACTAACGGAAGAGTGTAGCGTTGCTATACCCAACAAACTTTCGAAAAAGAAAAAGGATCGAGGCTGTCCCACGATCACATGCTCGATCAGGACACAAAACTTCGACCATGCCTTGTGCGATCTGGGTGCAAGCGTGAGTGTGATGCCCAAGGCCGTGTTCGACCGCCTGAACTACACACAACTTCCCCCAACCCAAATGCACTTGCAATTGGCTGATTCATCGGTCCGGTACCCGACAGGGATCGGTGAAGATATTCCGGTGAAAATCCGGGATTGCTTCATCCGTATCGACCTTTGTCGTGCTCGAAATGGAAGCGGACAAGCAAACTCCGCTCATCCTAGGGCGACCCTTCCTGAGCACAGCAGAGACACAGATTAATGTGGGTGCCAGACAAAAATCTGGCTCCATATTAATGGTAAGGAGGAGAAGTTCGACTTATGGCCAAGAGTGGAACAATGTTCCATGATCTGAATAAAGTATGGGCCAAACTTCAAGAACATTTAGAAAGTCGAAGTGGCACCCACGAAAGCTGGTGTGCTCAGGAAGGGTCGCCCTAGGATGAGCGGAGTTTGCTTGTCCGCTTCCATTTCGAGCACGACAAAGTCGATACGGATGAAGCAATCCCGGATTTTCACCGGAATATCTTCACCGATCCCTGTCGGGTACCGGACCGATGAATCAGCCAATTGCAAGTGCATTTGGGTTGGGGGAAGTTGTGTGTAGTTCAGGCGGTCGAACACGGCCTTGGGCATCACACTCACGCTTGCACCCAGATCGCACAAGGCATGGTCGAAGTTTTGTGTCCTGATCGAGCATGTGATCGTGGGACAGCCTCGATCCTTTTTCTTTTTCGAAAGTTTGTTGGGTATAGCAACGCTACACTCTTCCGTTAGTCGTATGACCTCCGTGGTTGGCATTGGTCGCTTGTTGTTGAGGAGGCCTTTGAGGTACCAAGCATATGTAGGTACCTACATCGCATCCAATAATGGAATTTCTATATTTATCTTTTGTATTACCTCAATGAAGCATGCAACTTATTCGTCCACGGACGGCTTCGGAGATCATTGGGGGAATGGCAAGATATTGGTGTCGAATTACTTGTGTGGTGGCGTCCTCTGTGGTTCATCCCATACTTTGGTGGTGTTGGATGGTTCAGCTTCTGTGACCCTTCTTGTGCTTGTCTCTGCATGGTTAGGGTTTGATGGATCACGAGTGGACTTACCACACCTCGTGGTCACCGCATTAACATTCTCTAGGGAATTTTCTAGTTGGGCCGGAATCTCCCCAGAATCATAAATAGGAACAGTAGCAGCCATTTGAGCTAGTTGAGTTTCAATCATTTTATTGAAGCTCATTTGATATTTTAGCGCAGAAGTTAAACCTTCCATTTTTGAATTTAAGCTTTCAAGAGTTTTGTCATTAGAAGTAAGCTTTCTAGAAATATATTGTAATGAAAATATGTTTACAAAGATAATGGGTACAGTACATTGCAGTTTGGCACATACATTCTTTTGGAGTGAGGGGAACATAAGCATACAAATAGATCCTTAGGGGTTCTAAAGCATTCATCAAAGCATCTGAGGAAGTTTTAAGGACGGGTGACTTGGAAAGAAGAATAGACTAAACATATTGGCAATTACAACCGTAGTAATTTGGTAAGTCTAGGCTGTAGAAGATTACAGAATAATATGTCGTACATAAAATAGAAATAAAAAAGAAGAGCAAGTCAAATGTGGCAATTCCTATATCTTACTCAAATAGCAATGTTAGGTTCTCAATATCATGGGTGTAGTTAGGTAGAGCATAGTGTTGGATTCAGCTATCTCTTATTATGTGACACCTACTAGGAAGTAGATATGCTTCAAGGAATAGGTATGTGCTAGGGTGGTGTGAAGAAATTGATTTCGCTTGATAGAAACTATGGTGATAAACTATTACAACTTGGAAGCTATTACAACATGCATACAAAGCTGGGAAAGCTGGGAGCCAGAAGATGGAAGTTCATAAGCACCTTCTTAGAGCATCTCCAAGAGTACCCAAAACACTCTCCCAATCTAAGATTTTTGGCAAGATTGGAAAAAAAAACCCTATCTCCAACAACTCCCAACTCCACCTCCCAATCTTTTGTCACTTGGAAAAACCGACCCCCACGCGCAGATAATATATTGTAACATCCCAAAAATTCAAATAAATAAATCATGCGGATTCAAAACTATTTTCAAAATCATTTCAAAAACTAATTCTCAATTTGAGCTCTAATTCATCCCTTGTCCAAATATTCTCCAGCACAGCTCAACTCACTATTAGTCATCCTGATCCAACTCCAGCTCTCACCATTCGTCTTCTTTCTAATAACCTGAACACGCACACAGCACACTCGCAGAGCAAGCCTGCATAGCACGTTTGCAGTACACTTTGCTGGCAAGCCTTGATACTTCGCAGCAGTGTCATTACTTCGCCGTGTCATGCATGGCGAGTTAGGCAACAGCTTCTAGCGTGTTGTACGCGCACGGCGATAACCGACCGCGGTAGTAGTAAACATCATGCACAGCATATGCATTAATTGTAGAAGTACAAGCATTTACCCACGCCTTTATTTCACCTGCTAGCATGTTGCATGCGCACGGTGAAGACTGGCCGCACAAGCAAGGCCCCAACAGCACGTTCATGCACCAGCAGCACCTTATTACCCTTAACCAAGCTAATTAGCCATCGACCACGTAGCTGCACTAGTACTCATGACCGTGCCGAGTTGCCACCGTCCACACACTCGCCTTGTCCTATGAGCAGCACAGAAACGCCATTAAAGGCGGGTAGGCGAACTGGCAGCACAACGACCCGTGGCCTCCTATAAAAGACGACGCCGAGCTGCTCCCATCTACCACAGCGCAGCTCGATTGGGTTGACGGTGAGCATCTCCAAGCCTTCCTCTACCTTCCCCAAGGCTCTATTTATCTTCTCCCCTCCCTAGTCGTGCTCTCCACGAGCTCCTTCAGTGGCCATGGTGGATGATCTTGAAGAGCACGAACGCCCGTACTCTCCATCTGAGTCCCCCAAACGTGCCTATCCTGCTCCTTCCTTGCTTTAATCCAAACCAACAGTATGGCCAATGGCCATGTGCATGTCGAAAAGTCCAACTAGCAGCACCTACACGTTAAGCCCAAAACACACTCCTCAACCAGTCACGTGCACGCAAGTCCAAATGTTGACTAATCTAAATACTTTTCCTTTTCCAAAAGTGGATTAGCATCCAATATTAAGACAAGCAACATCTCCAGCAGCCTAACTCCAATTCCATCGATTCTTTTTCCTAAATTCATCTAAAATCAAACGCTATCTCCCATACAAATTTTATGATTTTTAGAGCTTATTTGAATATATGTGATTATTTAATTGTGTCTGTTTGTCTGTGTTGGTCGTTTGCGCGTTTTTAGCCGACGGACTAAACGAGGAGGAGAACGAGGATGTCGGAGGCTAGTATCGCAAGTTCGATGCCGAGAACCCGAACTACCAGCAGGAGTTTGCCGAGGACGCCAACGAAGGCAAGTCCAATCTAATCCCCTTTGATGCATATTGATCCCATTTTTAAACACAACCCGTAGAAGCCATTTTAAATATTGCATGTACGATTATACGTACGAAGTATTTTTGCTGCTTAGCTAAAACCCATTTGAATAGCCATCCTTGGTTGATATGACCCGATGATTGTCTTGCTCAAACTTAGGAATAAATATTACGATATGACGAAATATAGTTATTTAGTATGCTTAGAACGTGTTACCCATCATGGATACTCATCACTATGATTTCTCAAATATAATGATTTTAAATGAAAACTGTGTGAGTTGTGAGGATCAGTTGTGGGTATTGTGAAAGGGTTAATGAACAAATTAGAAATGGTGATTACCTGAGAGATGGGGCGGATCGGTGTTCCTTTTATGGGATACCTTGGTGTTGGGGCTTGTACCTTCTATGGTTAAGCTTGAAGATAGCTGTCTTGTCTCGATTTAGGACTGAGTTGATGATTCATCTTGCCTAACTCAATTTATCGTACAACCACTTGACCCTATATGCGGCGGGGCTTAGTCTAAATCCCTCTAGTTGGTACGACAATCACCTAAAGGCAGGTGTGCAACGAGACACTAAGAGATGTATGTGAAAATTAAGGAATTATATGAAATATAATGAGCTCTGTAATTATTGAATTTGTATTATTTGGCCATAGTGTTCCCGTGGTGAGCGCCAGTACTTAGCTATGGAGGGTAATGGCTCTGATGGATCTATGCTTGTAAGATGGTGTTAAGTTACGGTATTCTACTTGTGGTGAAAGTGTACAACCTCTGCAGAGTATAAAATCTATCTGGATAACCGTGTTCGCGGTCTCGGACGGGTTACGGTTTGGTTTCAACAAATGGATGGATTGGGATGATTGAAAACATGAGCGTGTGTCATTTTGGAAATAAATGGTTGCTGGCCATGTGTCGTGGGAACAGAGTGTTCAGCAGCACTTCAAATTGTGACAAACCCCTTTTTCAGAAACACTCTTATATGTGGAAAATAGATATCTTTTGTAAAAAGGATTGATAAAATAAAACCCTGCATGTGTCAAAAAGATAGCTTTATGCAAATAAACCAAGTCTTATCCTTGATTATCCATATGCATGTACTGTTATCCTCTTTCGTGGGGTAAGGTTGGATTTGCTGAGTACCTTGTACTCACCCTTGCTTTCTTGTACAGAAGAAGACACGGACTTTGTCCCAGATGCTGCATTCGAGTAAGGTCATGTCTGCACCCAACTTAGCCTGTGGCATGGATCGTTAGATATTAGTATGTTGGTTTGTGTGGATCTTTGGATCCACCTGTATATTTATTTTGGTGTGGTTTAAGCGCCCGCTTCCGTTCGAACTACTACTTTGAGACTATCTCATGTAATAAATGTGCGTACTAGCCTCCTGGGACTAGTATTTGCGTCACATTTGAGTTCCCGGATAACCGGAGGCGTTTTAGGTGGTATCAGAGCCGTAGTTGGCTATAAGATGCGACTTGGGCTTTCTGGGCCAGTATTTTAGATATAAATGTATTTTACAAAAAGTTCTGACCCTCTTCCCTCTATTTCAAAAATATTTACTCTTGTCTATTTCTCTTAGATGGCAGACGAAGTTTGGAATAGCAGCTACTGTCTAAATATGGAAGGCTTTCCCAAGCTTCTGTATACTACTATGCAAAGACTTGGAATCAAGGACCGCCTAGAATATGAAGGCAGAGAATACGAAGAGGGTGGCACCAAGTGGTGTGAAGTTACCATTTATGTTGGGAAAAGTGAGGACTTCCCTGACATAGCTGAAGCATGGAGTATGACTATGACCGGATTTCAGTTTGTAGACACCTTCAAGCTGTTGTCCGCAAATCTTTGAGGTATCTGTGCCAAATTTATGAGGTGCCCACTACTCGTACACCCATGAGGTTCTTTCCACCCGTGTTAAAGGACCGGCCAGTTTGGATGACCCGCATGGAAGTGTTTGCACCAGATTTTGGAAAGAGCCATCAAAATCCAGGATTTGGAAGGATGCGGTGGAGACGAGTGGTAGACTCGGAATCATCTCATGAAGTCGGAATCGACCCATGAAGTCAGAATCGGCTGAATACGGTGATGTGAGCATTATCGATCCGAATGCGAAGGAGGTGGACTTCATTGATTTGGTAGGCTGAGACATTGTTGGCATCGGTTGAAGCGTAAAGGAGTCGGACTCCATTAGAAAGGGAAGCGTGGAGTCCAATTTACCTAAATTAAAGTAGTTTCTTGTCATTCAAGAGTTGTTTAGCCCTATTCGACTAGGACTCGTGTCAGTCCTAGGGTATAAATATAAACCCCGGCTATTGTAATCAGACATCAACACACGATCAATACAATCTTTCTGACTTTTCAGCCATTGTATTAGGAGTAGGAGTACTGTAGATCTCGACGAGTTCTTCAGTGAGTAGGACTGCATCGATTTTCAATCTCTGATTTGCTTGTGAGTACCGTCACAACTTGTATCTAATCTTGTAAGGCTGCATTGTTTGATCTATTGCACGATTTGGTATAAGTTAGTTATCAATTTATATCTAGTTTAGTAAGCCTGCATCATTCGACCTCTTGCTTAACTTGGTATAAATTAGTTATCGATTCTATTAAGGGATAGCGAGGTTGCATCTTATGATCTCTTGCTGTTTTTAGTAGAATCACCAGTTATCGATCTTACTAAATTTGGTAATTTACTAAATTTAGTAAAATCACCCCTTATTGGACTAGATTTAAGGTTCATCGGCTCTCATCATAATTAATCTGTCGTTCCACCTTTATATCACATTAAAATCTTTAGTTTTGACGTCAGATCATGCTTTATTAAGATGATGTATCTTGTTTCTGGTTAACCATAGTGCATGTTCATGATCTTGTTTTGCTATAAATAGATTTATCGATTAGTAATCTTTACTTTACTATTTGCTATCAATGTTGCATCGTTTCGACCTGATTGATGGTAAGTTAGACTAGGATTTACTAGTTTATAAATCTATTTATCAGTAAAATAAGGAATTGTCCATACACTATGCTTCCATCGGCTATCTAGCCGATGGCTCATGCCTTCATTGCTTTAGCACATTCTTAATGACCTTTTTGACTATGGATAAATTTATCGACTGGATAACTTTAATCTTTTGTTTTAACTAATGTTGCATCAACTTGAACTGATTGGTGATAATGGAAGATTGAATCGAATTAGTTAACAGATTTGTTCATATAAAATAGAAAATTGTTTGTTTGCTAAATATCATTAATTACTCTATATCAACTCAATAGCCGATAGTTTATTTTATCACGATCTATCCTGTTTTATCAATCGGCACTGCTTTCACTTCATAGCATGTTTTCAAGACTTTTGCTAGGCGCACATCGACTCACACGATAAGGACCCTCCCAATTAGGCGACCATTTGCCATATTTGTTGTCCTTAGTCCCTATCGGTAATATCACTTTCCAAACCAACTCGCCTTCATGGAATTGCTTGAACTTAGCCTTTTTATTATAGTACTTGGCAATCCTCAACTTGTTAGCTTCAATATTCTCAAGAGCGCATAGCCGATGACAATGTAAGTCTTCCAAATTATCAATCATAAGGGATTTATAGTCATCGGTTTTCAAGTCTTCTGAAAGGCAACACGTCTTGAAAACATGCTATGAAGTGAAAGCAGTGCCGATTGATAAAACAGGATAGATCGTGATAAAATAAACTATCGGCTATTGAGTTGATATAGAGTAATTAATGATATTTAGCAAACAAACAATTTTCTATTTTATATGAACAAATCTGTTAACTAATTCGATTCAATCTTCCATTATCACCAATCAGTTCAAGTTGATGCAACATTAGTTAAAACAAAAGATTAAAGTTATCCAGTCGATAAATTTATCCATAGTCAAAAAGGTCATTAAGAATGTGCTAAAGCAATGAAGGCATGAGCCATCGGCTAGATAGCCGATGGAAGCATAGTGTATGGACAATTCCTTATTTTACTGATAAATAGATTTATAAACTAGTAAATCCTAGTCTAACTTACCATCAATCAGGTCGAAAACGATGCAACATTGATAGCAAATAGTAAAGTAAAGATTACTAATCGATAAATCTATTTATAGCAAAACAAGATCATGAACATGCACTATGGTTAACCAGAAACAAGATACATCATCTTAATAAAGCATGATCTGACGTCAAAACTAAAGATTTTAATGTGATATAAAGGTGGAACGACAGATTAATTATGATGAGAGCCGATGAACCTTAAATCTAGTCCAATAAGGGGTGATTTTACTAAATTTAGTAAATTACCAAATTTAGTAAGATCGATAACTGGTGATTCTACTAAAAACAGCAAGAGATCATAAGATGCAACCTCGCTATCCCTTAATAGAATCGATAACTAATTTATACCAAGTTAAGCAAGAGGTCGAATGATGCAGGCTTACTAAACTAGATATAAATTGATAACTAACTTATACCAAATCGTGCAATAGATCAAACAATGCAGCCTTACAAGATTAGATACAAGTTGTGACGGTACTCACAAGCAAATCAGAGATTGAAAATCGATGCAGTCCTACTCACTGAAGAACTCGTCGAGATCTACAGTACTCCTACTCCTAATACAATGGCTGAAAAGTCAGAAAGATTGTATTGATCGTGTGTTGATGTCTGATTACAATAGCCGGGGTTTATATTTATACCCTAGGACTGACACGAGTCCTAGTCGAATAGGGCTAAACAACTCTTGAATGACAAGAAACTACTTTAATTTAGGTAAATTGGACTCCACGCTTCCCTTTCTAATGGAGTCCGACTCCTTTACGCTTCAACCGATGCCAACAATGTCTCAGCCTACCAAATCAATGAAGTCCACCTCCTTCGCATTCGGATCGATAATGCTCACATCACCGTATTCAGCCGATTCTGACTTCATGGGTCGATTCCGACTTCATGAGATGATTCCGAGTCTACCACTCGTCTCCACCGCATCCTTCCAAATCCTGGATTTTGATGGCTCTTTCCAAAATCTGGTGCAAACACTTCCATGCGGGTCATCCAAACTGGCCGGTCCTTTAACACGGGTGGAAAGAACCTCATGGGTGTACGAGTAGTGGGCACCTCATAAATTTGGCACAGATACCTCAAAGATTTGCGGACAACAGCTTGAAGGTGTCTACAAACTGAAATCCGGTCATAGTCATACTCCATGCTTCAGCTATGTCAGGGAAGTCCTCACTTTTCCCAACATAAATGGTAACTTCACACCACTTGGTGCCACCCTCTTCGTATTCTCTGCCTTCATATTCTAGGCGGTCCTTGATTCCAAGTCTTTGCATAGTAGTATACAGAAGCTTGGGAAAGCCTTCCATATTAGACAGTAGCTGCTATTCCAAACTTCGTCTGCCATCTAAGAGAAATAGACAAGAGTAAATATTTTTGAAATAGAGGGAAGAGGGTCAGAACTTTTTGTAAAATACATTTATATCTAAAATACTGGCCCAGAAAGCCCAAGGTCGCATCTTATAGCCAACTACGGCTCTGATACCACCTAAAACGCCTCCGGTTATCCGGGAACTCAAATGTGACGCAAATACTAGTCCCAGGAGGCTAGTACGCACATTTATTACATGAGATAGTCTCAAAGTAGTAGTTCGAACGGAAGCGGGCGCTTAAACCACACCAAAATAAATATACAGGTGGATCCAAAGATCCACACAAACCAACATACTAATATCTAACGATCCCATGCCACAGGCTAAGTTGGGTGCAGACATGACCTTACTCGAATGCAGCATCTGGGACAAAGTCCGTGTCTTCTTCTGTACAAGAAAGCAAGGGTGAGTACAAGGTACTCAGCAAATCCAACCTTACCCCACGAAAGAGGATAACAGTACATGCATATGGATAATCAAGGATAAGACTTGGTTTATTTGCATAAAGCTATCTTTTTGACACATGCAGGGTTTTATTTTATCAATCCTTTTTACAAAAGATATCTATTTTCCACATATAAGAGTGTTTCTGAAAAAGGGGTTTGTCACAATTTGAAGTGCTGCTGAACACTCTGTTCCCACGACACATGGCCAGCAACCATTTATTTCCAAAATGACACACGCTCATGTTTTCAATCATCCCAATCCATCCATTTGTTGAAACCAAACCGTAACCCGTCCGAGACCGCGAACACGGTTATCCAGATAGATTTTATACTCTGCAGAGGTTGTACACTTTCACCACAAGTAGAATACCGTAACTTAACACCATCTTACAAGCATAGATCCATCAGAGCCATTACCCTCCATAGCTAAGTACTGGCGCTCACCACGGGAACACTATGGCCAAATAATACAAATTCAATAATTACAGAGCTCATTATATTTCATATAATTCCTTAATTTTCACATACATCTCTTAGTGTCTCGTTGCACACCTGCCTTTAGGTGATTGTCGTACCAACTAGAGGGATTTAGACTAAGCCCCGCCGCATATAGGGTCAAGTGGTTGTACGATAAATTGAGTTAGGCAAGATGAATCATCAACTCAGTCCTAAATCGAGACAAGACAGCTATCTTCAAGCTTAACCATAGAAGGTACAAGCCCCAACACCAAGGTATCCCATAAAAGGAACACCGATCCGCCCCATCTCTCAGGTAATCACCATTTCTAATTTGTTCATTAACCCTTTCACAATACCCACAACTGATCCTCACAACTCACACAGTTTTCATTTAAAATCATTATATTTGAGAAATCATAGTGATGAGTATCCATGATGGGTAACACGTTCTAAGCATACTAAATAACTATATTTCGTCATATCGTAATATTTATTCCTAAGTTTGAGCAAGACAATCATCGGGTCATATCAACCAAGGATGGCTATTCAAATGGGTTTTAGCTAAGCAGCAAAAATACTTCGTACGTATAATCGTACATGCAATATTTAAAATGGCTTCTACGGGTTGTGTTTAAAAATGGGATCAATATGCATCAAA
>JAHUYU010000804.1:0-18378 GCA_030439765.1 Tripidium arundinaceum | reverse complement strand
GAATTATGTGATCAACCTTTAACGATGATTTTATTACTGTTGAAAGGGGGCTAGAGCAAGGGGTTACATTGTTGCTCTAGTTACTCTCCGTAAGGACTTACCTGTAAGTGGTAACCGGGATTGACAGTACAGCTGTGAGGGCTATATGGCTCTGGCTTTAGTTGTTCAAGAGACCTTTTCTAGCTTGTCAGTGGTTACCTTAAATGGCATAAGAATGGCTTGACACGTTGGGTGTAGGACATCCTCTAGTCTATGAGTATAGCCGAGAAGGAATTGTGCCATTTGAAAAGGGGGGTTCCTACATCTGCCTGCCGAGTGAATCTAATGGCCCTAACTTGTTAGACGAACTTTTGAATGGCTTTATATGATCTTCGGTGTTTTGGGACTAGCTATCCCGTGCATTTGGAAATCATGACTCACAGTGAAAGTGTACACCTCTGCGCAGAGTTTAATAAACTGGTATACTAGCCGTGCTCACGGACACGAGCGGCCTTGGGTATTCTTACAGAATAGATGATCTCCATTGTTATATTAGTACTACTGTTCAGTATATTTGTAGTATTTAAATTTCGAGTTCATTTTAAGGTAATTATTTATCTATAGGAAATCTTAGAAAATTCATAACTTTCACGTTTTAAATCCGAATTTTGTGATCTTTACGTCTGTGTGATCGTGGGGCACCCAGGGTCCTTCTTCTTTTTAGGAAGACGGTTGAGTATAGCAGCGCTACACTCTTCCGTTAGCTTCACGACTTCCGTGGATGGTAGTGGTTGTTTGTTGTTGATGATGTCTTTGATATACTTGGCGTAAGAAGGTACATGTAAGACGTCCATTAGTGGAACGCTCACATGTATCTTCTCTATCATCTCAACAAAACGGGCGAATTGCTCGTCCACGGCTTGTTTTCGGTTTCTTGTGGGAAATGGTAGGTAGCTTGTGTCCGTGTACTCGAGCGGTGCCATCTCCTTTTCTTGATCTTTTTGTGTTTTCGTTGATGATGAAGGTTCCTCCTCCTGGCGCTCTTTTGCCTTTCCTACTGAATGGTTAGGGTTTGGTGGATCACGAGTGGACTTACCACCCCTCGTGGTCACCGCTTTAACATTTTCAAGGGAATTCTCGAGTTGCCCCAGGATTTTTCCCTTTATTTTCAACAGGAATAGCAGAAGCAATCTGAGCTAGTTGAGTTTCTATCATTTTATTAAAGCTTAGCTGATTCTTAACAGAGGAGGATAAACTTTCAATTTTAGAATTTATATTTTCCAAAATTTTATCATTATAGGCAAGCTTTTTAGTAAGATTTTGTGACACCCGGTTTTAAAGACAAAACCGAGTTCGCCATATGTGTGCCCAGGAAGTCCACACATACAACAACAGAAATGAAGGGTATCAGAAACAAATGTTTATATAGCGAAAACATAAGTATATTAACACTTACATCAATCGGAGTATAGCGGAACGAATACTAATCTTCTCTTCAGGCTCCAACTTCACAGGGACGGCTGACTGGGGGCTCCGTATGCCAAGCACTTCTGATAGTCTCTTAGGAACTCCTCCGTAATGACATAAATCTTCTGAGCAACTTGTACTGGGGTGTGGGGAAAATAGCAAGGGTGAGCACTTGTCGTACTCAACAAATATAACATAGGGTTCATGAGGCACAAAAGGCTAGACACCGTTTTACTGCATTTAGCTTTTATTCAACATTTACATAGCAATTGAGTAGCATCAAATAATCCAAATCCCATTAATGAACCAATGATCATTTGTAATAAGGTAAATGAATTAGCATTAACATGAGCAAATAACAACAGTATTTAAGCATAATATAACAATGGAGATCATCTATTCTGTAAGAATACCCAAGGCCGCTCGTGTCCGTGAGCACGGCTAGTATACCAGTTTATTAAACTCTGCGCAGAGGTGTACACTTTCACTGTGAGTCATGATTTCCAAATGCACGGGATAGCTAGTCCCAAAACACCGAAGATCATATAAAGCCATTCAAAAGTTCGTCTAACAAGTTAGGGCCATTAGATTCACTCGGCAGGCAGATGTAGGAACCCCCCTTTTCAAATGGCACAATTCCTTCTCGGCTATACTCATAGACTAGAGGATGTCCTACACCCAACGTGTCAAGCCATTCTTATGCCATTTAAGGTAACCACTGACAAGCTAGAAAAGGTCTCTTGAACAACTAAAGCCAGAGCCATATAGCCCTCACAGCTGTACTGTCAATCCCGGTTACCACTTACAGGTAAGTCCTTACGGAGAGTAACTAGAGCAACAATGTAACCCCTTGCTCTAGCCCCCTTTCAACAGTAATAAAATCATCGTTAAAGGTTGATCACATAATTCATTAGTCCAATTACAAGATCATTGTTCAAAATTAAGCGCTAGCAATAGCTACCCAAATGCACAGCCCATAGGTGACAAGGAAACAAGATATCAATAACTAAGTTATAATCTCTATGGTTGTCAAGGAGGACACATGCATATGTATGATAATTTCAGTGAATAGGACAACAAGGAAGGTCCCATGTTATACTTGCCTTGATCAAAGCTTTCCTGTTGATACTGCTGGTCTGGCTCGAAGTAATACTCCTGATCGTCAAGAGACTGCTCACCGTCTAAACTCGTTCACCAAGCATCAACACACATTCATCCGAGCAATCATACACGAAGCAATAAAGAGATACAATTAGAACAGTACACCAACAGTAGCAAAACAGTATAAAAGGTTTATAAAACTCTTCTACACGTTACCACGATCACACAGACATAAATCTTCTGAGCAACTTGTACTGGGGTGTGGGGAAAATAGCAAGGGTGAGCACTTGTCGTACTCAACAAATATAACATAGGGTTCATGAGGCACAAAAGGCTAGACACCGTTTTACTGCATTTAGCTTTTATTCAACATTTACATAGCAATTGAGTAGCATCAAATAATCCAAATCCCATTAATGAACCAATGATCATTTGTAATAAGGTAAATGAATTAGCATTAACATGAGCAAATAACAACAGTATTTAAGCATAATATAACAATGGAGATCATCTATTCTGTAAGAATACCCAAGGCCGCTCGTGTCCGTGAGCACGGCTAGTATACCAGTTTATTAAACTCTGCGCAGAGGTGTACACTTTCACTGTGAGTCATGATTTCCAAATGCACGGGATAGCTAGTCCCAAAACACCGAAGATCATATAAAGCCATTCAAAAGTTCGTCTAACAAGTTAGGGCCATTAGATTCACTCGCAGACAGATGGGCAAACAGAAAGAACAAACCAGATACTAGAAGACATGTTGAGAGCCTGTGCATTGCAGTATGGAACTAGTTGGGATAAGAGTTTGCCTTACGCGGAGTTCTCATACAACAATAGTTATCAACAGAGTCTCAAGATGGCACCGTTTGAAGCTTTGTATGGACGTAAGTGTAGAACTCCCTTGTTTTGGAATCAAACAGGTGAGTCTCAGGTATTTGGTACAGATGTTCTTAGAAACGCAGAGGATCAAGTTCGGGTGATACGTGAGAATTTGAGAGTGGCACAGTCTCGTCAGAAGAGTTATGCTGACAACCGGAGAAGGGATTTAGTTTTTGAGATAGGCGATTATGTATACTTGAAGGTGTCACCAATGAAAAGTGTGAAGAGGTTCAACATGAAAGGCAAGTTAGCACCAAGGTATGTTGGGCCATTTAAAGTTATCGCCAGACGTGGTGAAGTTGCTTATCAGTTGGAGTTGCCTGAGAATTTGTTTGGAGTACATGATGTGTTTCATGTTTCTCAACTCAAGAAGTGTTTGCGTGTGCCTGAGGAGCAAATATCTTTGGATGAATTGACCGTTAAAGAGGACCTTACGTATGAAGAGTTTCCGGTTAAGATTGTGGAGACTGCTGAGAGAGTTACTAGAAGTCGGGTTATTAAAATGTGCAAAGTTCAGTGGAATCGGTATACGGAAGCAGAGGCAACTTGGGAAAGAGAGGATGAACTGAGGAAATCATACCCGCAGTTGTTTGAGTAAGCAGTCCAATCTCGAGGACGAGATTCTTTTAAGGGGGGTAGAATTTGTAACACCTATAATTTTAAAGTTTTTGAATTATCAAAAATTTGATTTAATTGTCCTAGTTATAAGCCTAAAGAATATAGAAAATATTTTAAAATGGGTTGAAAAATTTAAAATATTAGGTTGGGTATTTGGTGATGCATTCATGTTGTTGCATTTGATTTATTGTGTGGCTTGATCAAGTTTGAAAATGAATTCAAACCTCATTTGAAAATGCCTTTGCAAAAGTGTTAAAAAAAACAAAAGGATTTCCCCTCCCCCTCTCTGATTTTTTCGGCAGCCCAGCATCCTCCCCTCGGGCCCAAAGGCCAAGCCAGCCTGCTGCCCCATCTCTTCCCCGCGCACACGTTCTTGGCCGGCCCAGCTCGCGCTCAGCCTGAGGCGCCACTCTCCTTCTTCCTCTGTCTGTCTGCCAAGTCGGGCCCGCACGTCAGTGCCTCCCTCTTCCTCTCGCCGTTTCCTAATCGGACGAACATCGGAGCGGATATCGCCCGCGCTCCCGAGATCCTCGCGAGGGTCGGGGCCTATCCCCCACGCCCAGGTCTCTATAAAAGGGCACCCTATCTTGCGCCGCCCCCTCCTTCGCAATCTGAGCACGACTACCGTTTTCGCGTGAGCCCTAGCCGCCGTAAAACCCTAAGCCAAGCGCCGTCCGCCATCCCGAGCCCCCTGCCGTATTCGTTCATCGCTGCCGTCAATTTGTCATCGTGGTGAGCTCGCCGTTGCTCCTCCTTTCTTCCTGTGTCTTTTCCGAGTAGATTCGTGACTTCTAGGGCAGGTGTACGCGTGTCGGCATGCTCAATCGCCGCCGGTCATGTCTGCTACCACGCCGGTCCGGCTCTCCGGCCGTGCTAAGCCCCGGGATGGACTCGCCTTCATCCCAGCTGTCGCCCCATGCCCTCGGTTGGCTTCGCCGTGGCCTGTAGGCCCTTTCCCGCGCGCGCTGGCGAGCTTCCCGTCGGTGGAGATGGCGTCCGCCGTGCCGGAGTCCTATTACCGGCCGGGCCATCTCTCTCTCCCCTCTCTCATCTGATCGTGGCCGTCCACGGTGAAATCGACGGTCCAGGTGGCGCCATACCCCTTCGCGGGGCCACTTTGCTAAAGAGTCCCTGGATTTTCCCGAATTAAACCCGCCGTCCTAAAGCGTCTTCGGAAAATACGTTTTCTCCTTTGGAAGACATAATCTGCCCGGGTTAAATGAAAAATACGTTTTCTATGTTTTTAAAAATGATGTCAAATATTCAAATGCTTGTATCTCTCTCGTTTTAACTCCGATTTAATCCGTTCAAGTTGCGTTAGGTTCGTATTCGCGAGCTCTACATATTAGTACTACTGTTCAGTATATTTGTAGTATTTAAATTTCGAGTTCATTTTAAGGTAATTATTTATCTATAGGAAATCTTAGAAAATTCATAACTTTCACGTTTTAAATCCGAATTTTGTGATCTTTACGTCTGTGTGATCGTGGTAACGTGTAGAAGAGTTTTATAAACCTTTTATACTGTTTTGCTACTGTTGGTGTACTGTTCTAATTGTATCTCTTTATTGCTTCGTGTATGATTGCTCGGATGAATGTGTGTTGATGCTTGGTGAACGAGTTTAGACGGTGAGCAGTCTCTTGACGATCAGGAGTATTACTTCGAGCCAGACCAGCAGTATCAACAGGAAAGCTTTGATCAAGGCAAGTATAACATGGGACCTTCCTTGTTGTCCTATTCACTGAAATTATCATACATATGCATGTGTCCTCCTTGACAACCATAGAGATTATAACTTAGTTATTGATATCTTGTTTCCTTGTCACCTATGGGCTGTGCATTTGGGTAGCTATTGCTAGCGCTTAATTTTGAACAATGATCTTGTAATTGGACTAATGAATTATGTGATCAACCTTTAACGATGATTTTATTACTGTTGAAAGGGGGCTAGAGCAAGGGGTTACATTGTTGCTCTAGTTACTCTCCGTAAGGACTTACCTGTAAGTGGTAACCGGGATTGACAGTACAGCTGTGAGGGCTATATGGCTCTGGCTTTAGTTGTTCAAGAGACCTTTTCTAGCTTGTCAGTGGTTACCTTAAATGGCATAAGAATGGCTTGACACGTTGGGTGTAGGACATCCTCTAGTCTATGAGTATAGCCGAGAAGGAATTGTGCCATTTGAAAAGGGGGGTTCCTACATCTGCCTGCCGAGTGAATCTAATGGCCCTAACTTGTTAGACGAACTTTTGAATGGCTTTATATGATCTTCGGTGTTTTGGGACTAGCTATCCCGTGCATTTGGAAATCATGACTCACAGTGAAAGTGTACACCTCTGCGCAGAGTTTAATAAACTGGTATACTAGCCGTGCTCACGGACACGAGCGGCCTTGGGTATTCTTACAGAATAGATGATCTCCATTGTTATATTATGCTTAAATACTGTTGTTATTTGCTCATGTTAATGCTAATTCATTTACCTTATTACAAATGATCATTGGTTCATTAATGGGATTTGGATTATTTGATGCTACTCAATTGCTATGTAAATGTTGAATAAAAGCTAAATGCAGTAAAACGGTGTCTAGCCTTTTGTGCCTCATGAACCCTATGTTATATTTGTTGAGTACGACAAGTGCTCACCCTTGCTATTTTCCCCACACCCCAGTACAAGTTGCTCAGAAGATTTATGTCATTACGGAGGAGTTCCTAAGAGACTATCAGAAGTGCTTGGCATACGGAGCCCCCAGTCAGCCGTCCCTGTGAAGTTGGAGCCTGAAGAGAAGATTAGTATTCGTTCCGCTATACTCCGATTGATGTAAGTGTTAATATACTTATGTTTTCGCTATATAAACATTTGTTTCTGATACCCTTCATTTCTGTTGTTGTATGTGTGGACTTCCTGGGCACACATATGGCGAACTCGGTTTTGTCTTTAAAACCGGGTGTCACAAAATCTTACTAAAAAGCTTGCCTATAATGATAAAATTTTGGAAAATATAAATTCTAAAATTGAAAGTTTATCCTCCTCTGTTAAGAATCAGCTAAGCTTTAATAAAATGATAGAAACTCAACTAGCTCAGATTGCTTCTGCTATTCCTGTTGAAAATAAAGGGAAAAATCCTGGGGCAACTCGAGAATTCCCTTGAAAATGTTAAAGCGGTGACCACGAGGGGTGGTAAGTCCACTCGTGATCCACCAAACCCTAACCATTCAGTAGGAAAGGCAAAAGAGCGCCAGGAGGAGGAACCTTCATCATCAACGAAAACACAAAAAGATCAAGAAAAGGAGATGGCACCGCTCGAGTACACGGACACAAGCTACCTACCATTTCCCACAAGAAACCGAAAACAAGCCGTGGACGAGCAATTCGCCCGTTTTGTTGAGATGATAGAGAAGATACATGTGAGCGTTCCACTAATGGACGTCTTACATGTACCTTCTTACGCCAAGTATATCAAAGACATCATCAACAACAAACAACCACTACCATCCACGGAAGTCGTGAAGCTAACGGAAGAGTGTAGCGCTGCTATACTCAACCGTCTTCCTAAAAAGAAGAAGGACCCTGGGTGCCCCACGATCACACAGACGTAAAGATCACAAAATTCGGATTTAAAACGTGAAAGTTATGAATTTTCTAAGATTTCCTATAGATAAATAATTACCTTAAAATGAACTCGAAATTTAAATACTACAAATATACTGAACAGTAGTACTAATATGTAGAGCTCGCGAATACGAACCTAACGCAACTTGAACGGATTAAATCGGAGTTAAAACGAGAGAGATACAAGCATTTGAATATTTGACATCATTTTTAAAAACATAGAAAACGTATTTTTCATTTAACCCGGGCCCAAAGGCCAAGCCAGCCTGCTGCCCCATCTCTTCCCCGCGCACACGTTCTTGGGCCGGCCCAGCTCGCGCTCAGCCTGAGGCGCCACTCTCCTTCTTCCTCTGTCTGTCTGCCAAGTCGGGCCCGCACGTCAGTGCCTCCCTCTTCCTCTCGCCGTTTCCTAATCGGACGAACATCGGAGCGGATATCGCCCGCGCTCCCGAGATCCTCGCGAGGGTCGGGGCCTATCCCCCACGCCCAGGTCTCTATAAAAGGGCACCCTATCTTGCGCCGCCCCCTCCTTCGCAATCTGAGCACGACTACCGTTTTCGCGTGAGCCCTAGCCGCCGTAAAACCCTAAGCCAAGCGCCGTCCGCCATCCCGAGCCCCCTGCCGTATTCGTTCATCGCTGCCGTCAATTTGTCATCGTGGTGAGCTCGCCGTTGCTCCTCCTTTCTTCCTGTGTCTTTTCCGAGTAGATTCGTGACTTCTAGGGCAGGTGTACGCGTGTCGGCATGCTCAATCGCCGCCGGTCATGTCTGCTACCACGCCGGTCCGGCTCTCCGGCCGTGCTAAGCCCCGGGATGGACTCGCCTTCATCCCAGCTGTCGCCCCATGCCCTCGGTTGGCTTCGCCGTGGCCTGTAGGCCCTTTCCCGCGCGCGCTGGCGAGCTTCCCGTCGGTGGAGATGGCGTCCGCCGTGCCGGAGTCCTATTACCGGCCGGGCCATCTCTCTCTCCCCTCTCTCATCTGATCGTGGCCGTCCACGGTGAAATCGACGGTCCAGGTGGCGCCATACCCCTTCGCGGGGCCACTTTGCTAAAGAGTCCCTGGATTTTCCCGAATTAAACCCGCCGTCCTAAAGCGTCTTCGGAAAATACGTTTTCCTCCTTTGGAAGACATAATCTGCCCGGGTTAAATGAAAAATACGTTTTCTATGTTTTTAAAAATGATGTCAAATATTCAAATGCTTGTATCTCTCTCGTTTTAACTCCGATTTAATCCGTTCAAGTTGCGTTAGGTTCGTATTCGCGAGCTCTACATATTAGTACTACTGTTCAGTATATTTGTAGTATTTAAATTTCGAGTTCATTTTAAGGTAATTATTTATCTATAGGAAATCTTAGAAAATTCATAACTTTCACGTTTTAAATCCGAATTTTGTGATCTTTACGTCTGTGTGATCGTGGGGCACCCAGGGTCCTTCTTCTTTTTAGGAAGACGGTTGAGTATAGCAGCGCTACACTCTTCCGTTAGCTTCACGACTTCCGTGGATGGTAGTGGTTGTTTGTTGTTGATGATGTCTTTGATATACTTGGCGTAAGAAGGTACATGTAAGACGTCCATTAGTGGAACGCTCACATGTATCTTCTCTATCATCTCAACAAAACGGGCGAATTGCTCGTCCACGGCTTGTTTTCGGTTTCTTGTGGGAAATGGTAGGTAGCTTGTGTCCGTGTACTCGAGCGGTGCCATCTCCTTTTCTTGATCTTTTTGTGTTTTCGTTGATGATGAAGGTTCCTCCTCCTGGCGCTCTTTTGCCTTTCCTACTGAATGGTTAGGGTTTGGTGGATCACGAGTGGACTTACCACCCCTCGTGGTCACCGCTTTAACATTTTCAAGGGAATTCTCGAGTTGCCCCAGGATTTTTCCCTTTATTTTCAACAGGAATAGCAGAAGCAATCTGAGCTAGTTGAGTTTCTATCATTTTATTAAAGCTTAGCTGATTCTTAACAGAGGAGGATAAACTTTCAATTTTAGAATTTATATTTTCCAAAATTTTATCATTATAGGCAAGCTTTTTAGTAAGATTTTGTGACACCCGGTTTTAAAGACAAAACCGAGTTCGCCATATGTGTGCCCAGGAAGTCCACACATACAACAACAGAAATGAAGGGTATCAGAAACAAATGTTTATATAGCGAAAACATAAGTATATTAACACTTACATCAATCGGAGTATAGCGGAACGAATACTAATCTTCTCTTCAGGCTCCAACTTCACAGGGACGGCTGACTGGGGGCTCCGTATGCCAAGCACTTCTGATAGTCTCTTAGGAACTCCTCCGTAATGACATAAATCTTCTGAGCAACTTGTACTGGGGTGTGGGGAAAATAGCAAGGGTGAGCACTTGTCGTACTCAACAAATATAACATAAGGGTTCATGAGGCACAAAAGGCTAGACACCGTTTTACTGCATTTAGCTTTTATTCAACATTTACATAGCAATTGAGTAGCATCAAATAATCCAAATCCCATTAATGAACCAATGATCATTTGTAATAAGGTAAATGAATTAGCATTAACATGAGCAAATAACAACAGTATTTAAGCATAATATAACAATGGAGATCATCTATTCTGTAAGAATACCCAAGGCCGCTCGTGTCCGTGAGCACGGCTAGTATACCAGTTTATTAAACTCTGCGCAGAGGTGTACACTTTCACTGTGAGTCATGATTTCCAAATGCACGGGATAGCTAGTCCCAAAACACCGAAGATCATATAAAGCCATTCAAAAGTTCGTCTAACAAGTTAGGGCCATTAGATTCACTCGGCAGGCAGATGTAGGAACCCCCCTTTTCAAATGGCACAATTCCTTCTCGGCTATACTCATAGACTAGAGGATGTCCTACACCCAACGTGTCAAGCCATTCTTATGCCATTTAAGGTAACCACTGACAAGCTAGAAAAGGTCTCTTGAACAACTAAAGCCAGAGCCATATAGCCCTCACAGCTGTACTGTCAATCCCGGTTACCACTTACAGGTAAGTCCTTACGGAGAGTAACTAGAGCAACAATGTAACCCCTTGCTCTAGCCCCCTTTCAACAGTAATAAAATCATCGTTAAAGGTTGATCACATAATTCATTAGTCCAATTACAAGATCATTGTTCAAAATTAAGCGCTAGCAATAGCTACCCAAATGCACAGCCCATAGGTGACAAGGAAACAAGATATCAATAACTAAGTTATAATCTCTATGGTTGTCAAGGAGGACACATGCATATGTATGATAATTTCAGTGAATAGGACAACAAGGAAGGTCCCATGTTATACTTGCCTTGATCAAAGCTTTCCTGTTGATACTGCTGGTCTGGCTCGAAGTAATACTCCTGATCGTCAAGAGACTGCTCACCGTCTAAACTCGTTCACCAAGCATCAACACACATTCATCCGAGCAATCATACACGAAGCAATAAAGAGATACAATTAGAACAGTACACCAACAGTAGCAAAACAGTATAAAAGGTTTATAAAACTCTTCTACACGTTACCACGATCACACAGACGTAAAGATCACAAAATTCGGATTTAAAACGTGAAAGTTATGAATTTTCTAAGATTTCCTATAGATAAATAATTACCTTAAAATGAACTCGAAATTTAAATACTACAAATATACTGAACAGTAGTACTAATATGTAGAGCTCGCGAATACGAACCTAACGCAACTTGAACGGATTAAATCGGAGTTAAAACGAGAGAGATACAAGCATTTGAATATTTGACATCATTTTTAAAAACATAGAAAACGTATTTTTCATTTAACCCGGGCAGATTATGTCTTCCAAAGGAGAAAACGTATTTTCCGAAGACGCTTTAGGACGGCGGGTTTAATTCGGGAAAATCCAGGGACTCTTTAGCAAAGTGGCCCCGCGAAGGGGTATGGCGCCACCTGGACCGTCGATTTCACCGTGGACGGCCACGATCAGATGAGAGAGGGGAGAGAGAGATGGCCCGGCCGGTAATAGGACTCCGGCACGGCGGACGCCATCTCCACCGACGGGAAGCTCGCCAGCGCGCGCGGGAAAGGGCCTACAGGCCACGGCGAAGCCAACCGAGGGCATGGGGCGACAGCTGGGATGAAGGCGAGTCCATCCCGGGGCTTAGCACGGCCGGAGAGCCGGACCGGCGTGGTAGCAGACATGACCGGCGGCGATTGAGCATGCCGACACGCGTACACCTGCCCTAGAAGTCACGAATCTACTCGGAAAAGACACAGGAAGAAAGGAGGAGCAACGGCGAGCTCACCACGATGACAAATTGACGGCAGCGATGAACGAATACGGCAGGGGGCTCGGGATGGCGGACGGCGCTTGGCTTAGGGTTTTACGGCGGCTAGGGCTCACGCGAAAACGGTAGTCGTGCTCAGATTGCGAAGGAGGGGGCAGCGCAAGATAGGGTGTCCTTTTATAGAGACCTGGGCGTGGGGGATAGGCCCCGACCCTCGCGAGGATCTCGGGAGCGCGGGCGATATCCGCTCCGATGTTCGTCCGATTAGGAAACGGCGAGAGGAAGAGGGAGGCACTGACGTGCGGGCCCGACTTGGCAGACAGACAGAGGAAGAAGGAGAGTGGCGCCTCAGGCTGAGCGCGAACTGGGCCGGCCCAAGAACGTGTGCGCGGGGAAGAGATGGGGCAGCAGGCTGGCTTGGCCTTTGGGCCCGAGGGGAGGATGCTGGGCTGCCGAAAAAATCAGAGAGGGGGAGGGGAAATCCTTTTGTTTTTTTTAACACTTTTGCAAAGGCATTTTCAAATGAGGTTTGAATTCATTTTCAAACTTGATCAAGCCACACAATAAATCAAATGCAACAACATGAATGCATCACCAAATACCCAACCTAATATTTTAAATTTTTCAACCCATTTTAAAATATTTTCTATATTCTTTAGGCTTATAACTAGGACAATTAAATCAAATTTTTGATAATTCAAAAACTTTAAAATTATAGGTGTTACAAATTCTACCCCCCTTAAAAGAATCTCGTCCTCGAGATTGGACTGCTTACTCAAACAACTGCGGGTATGATTTCCTCAGTTCATCCTCTCTTTCCCAAGTTGCCTCTGCTTCCGTATACCGATTCCACTGAACTTTGCACATTTTAATAACCCGACTTCTAGTAACTCTCTCAGCAGTCTCCACAATCTTAACCGGAAACTCTTCATACGTAAGGTCCTCTTTAACGGTCAATTCATCCAAAGATATTTGCTCCTCAGGCACACGCAAACACTTCTTGAGTTGAGAAACATGAAACACATCATGTACTCCAAACAAATTCTCAGGCAACTCCAACTGATAAGCAACTTCACCACGTCTGGCGATAACTTTAAATGGCCCAACATACCTTGGTGCTAACTTGCCTTTCATGTTGAACCTCTTCACACTTTTCATTGGTGACACCTTCAAGTATACATAATCGCCTATCTCAAAAACTAAATCCCTTCTCCGGTTGTCAGCATAACTCTTCTGACGAGACTGTGCCACTCTCAAATTCTCACGTATCACCCGAACTTGATCCTCTGCGTTTCTAAGAACAAACCAGATACTAGAAGACATGTTGAGAGCCTGTGCATTGCAGTATGGAACTAGTTGGGATAAGAGTTTGCCTTACGCGGAGTTCTCATACAACAATAGTTATCAACAGAGTCTCAAGATGGCACCGTTTGAAGCTTTGTATGGACGTAAGTGTAGAACTCCCTTGTTTTGGAATCAAACAGGTGAGTCTCAGGTATTTGGTACAGATGTTCTTAGAAACGCAGAGGATCAAGTTCGGGTGATACGTGAGAATTTGAGAGTGGCACAGTCTCGTCAGAAGAGTTATGCTGACAACCGGAGAAGGGATTTAGTTTTTGAGATAGGCGATTATGTATACTTGAAGGTGTCACCAATGAAAAGTGTGAAGAGGTTCAACATGAAAGGCAAGTTAGCACCAAGGTATGTTGGGCCATTTAAAGTTATCGCCAGACGTGGTGAAGTTGCTTATCAGTTGGAGTTGCCTGAGAATTTGTTTGGAGTACATGATGTGTTTCATGTTTCTCAACTCAAGAAGTGTTTGCGTGTGCCTGAGGAGCAAATATCTTTGGATGAATTGACCGTTAAAGAGGACCTTACGTATGAAGAGTTTCCGGTTAAGATTGTGGAGACTGCTGAGAGAGTTACTAGAAGTCGGGTTATTAAAATGTGCAAAGTTCAGTGGAATCGGTATACGGAAGCAGAGGCAACTTGGGAAAGAGAGGATGAACTGAGGAAATCATACCCGCAGTTGTTTGAGTAAGCAGTCCAATCTCGAGGACGAGATTCTTTTAAGGGGGGTAGAATTTGTAACACCTATAATTTTAAAGTTTTTGAATTATCAAAATTTGATTTAATTGTCCTAGTTATAAGCCTAAAGAATATAGAAAATATTTTAAAATGGGTTGAAAAATTTAAAATATTAGGTTGGGTATTTGGTGATGCATTCATGTTGTTGCATTTGATTTATTGTGTGGCTTGATCAAGTTTGAAAATGAATTCAAACCTCATTTGAAAATGCCTTTGCAAAAGTGTTAAAAAAAACAAAAGGATTTCCCCTCCCCCTCTCTGATTTTTTCGGCAGCCCAGCATCCTCCCCTCGGGCCCAAAGGCCAAGCCAGCCTGCTGCCCCATCTCTTCCCCGCGCACACGTTCTTGGGCCGGCCCAGTTCGCGCTCAGCCTGAGGCGCCACTCTCCTTCTTCCTCTGTCTGTCTGCCAAGTCGGGCCCGCACGTCAGTGCCTCCCTCTTCCTCTCGCCGTTTCCTAATCGGACGAACATCGGAGCGGATATCGCCCGCGCTCCCGAGATCCTCGCGAGGGTCGGGGCCTATCCCCCACGCCCAGGTCTCTATAAAAGGACACCCTATCTTGCGCTGCCCCCTCCTTCGCAATCTGAGCACGACTACCGTTTTCGCGTGAGCCCTAGCCGCCGTAAAACCCTAAGCCAAGCGCCGTCCGCCATCCCGAGCCCCCTGCCGTATTCGTTCATCGCTGCCGTCAATTTGTCATCGTGGTGAGCTCGCCGTTGCTCCTCCTTTCTTCCTGTGTCTTTTCCGAGTAGATTCGTGACTTCTAGGGCAGGTGTACGCGTGTCGGCATGCTCAATCGCCGCCGGTCATGTCTGCTACCACGCCGGTCCGGCTCTCCGGCCGTGCTAAGCCCCGGGATGGACTCGCCTTCATCCCAGCTGTCGCCCCATGCCCTCGGTTGGCTTCGCCGTGGCCTGTAGGCCCTTTCCCGCGCGCGCTGGCGAGCTTCCCGTCGGTGGAGATGGCGTCCGCCGTGCCGGAGTCCTATTACCGGCCGGGCCATCTCTCTCTCCCCTCTCTCATCTGATCGTGGCCGTCCACGGTGAAATCGACGGTCCAGGTGGCGCCATACCCCTTCGCGGGGCCACTTTGCTAAAGAGTCCCTGGATTTTCCCGAATTAAACCCGCCGTCCTAAAGCGTCTTCGGAAAATACGTTTTCTCCTTTGGAAGACATAATCTGCCCGGGTTAAATGAAAAATACGTTTTCTATGTTTTTAAAAATGATGTCAAATATTCAAATGCTTGTATCTCTCTCGTTTTAACTCCGATTTAATCCGTTCAAGTTGCGTTAGGTTCGTATTCGCGAGCTCTACATATTAGTACTACTGTTCAGTATATTTGTAGTATTTAAATTTCGAGTTCATTTTAAGGTAATTATTTATCTATAGGAAATCTTAGAAAATTCATAACTTTCACGTTTTAAATCCGAATTTTGTGATCTTTACGTCTGTGTGATCGTGGTAACGTGTAGAAGAGTTTTATAAACCTTTTATACTGTTTTGCTACTGTTGGTGTACTGTTCTAATTGTATCTCTTTATTGCTTCGTGTATGATTGCTCGGATGAATGTGTGTTGATGCTTGGTGAACGAGTTTAGACGGTGAGCAGTCTCTTGACGATCAGGAGTATTACTTCGAGCCAGACCAGCAGTATCAACAGGAAAGCTTTGATCAAGGCAAGTATAACATGGGACCTTCCTTGTTGTCCTATTCACTGAAATTATCATACATATGCATGTGTCCTCCTTGACAACCATAGAGATTATAACTTAGTTATTGATATCTTGTTTCCTTGTCACCTATGGGCTGTGCATTTGGGTAGCTATTGCTAGCGCTTAATTTTGAACAATGATCTTGTAATTGGACTAATGAATTATGTGATCAACCTTTAACGATGATTTTATTACTGTTGAAAGGGGGCTAGAGCAAGGGGTTACATTGTTGCTCTAGTTACTCTCCGTAAGGACTTACCTGTAAGTGGTAACCGGGATTGACAGTACAGCTGTGAGGGCTATATGGCTCTGGCTTTAGTTGTTCAAGAGACCTTTTCTAGCTTGTCAGTGGTTACCTTAAATGGCATAAGAATGGCTTGACACGTTGGGTGTAGGACATCCTCTAGTCTATGAGTATAGCCGAGAAGGAATTGTGCCATTTGAAAAGGGGGGTTCCTACATCTGCCTGCCGAGTGAATCTAATGGCCCTAACTTGTTAGACGAACTTTTGAATGGCTTTATATGATCTTCGGTGTTTTGGGACTAGCTATCCCGTGCATTTGGAAATCATGACTCACAGTGAAAGTGTACACCTCTGCGCAGAGTTTAATAAACTGGTATACTAGCCGTGCTCACGGACACGAGCGGCCTTGGGTATTCTTACAGAATAGATGATCTCCATTGTTATATTATGCTTAAATACTGTTGTTATTTGCTCATGTTAATGCTAATTCATTTACCTTATTACAAATGATCATTGGTTCATTAATGGGATTTGGATTATTTGATGCTACTCAATTGCTATGTAAATGTTGAATAAAAGCTAAATGCAGTAAAACGGTGTCTAGCCTTTTGTGCCTCATGAACCCTATGTTATATTTGTTGAGTACGACAAGTGCTCACCCTTGCTATTTTCCCCACACCCCAGTACAAGTTGCTCAGAAGATTTATGTCATTACGGAGGAGTTCCTAAGAGACTATCAGAAGTGCTTGGCATACGGAGCCCCCAGTCAGCCCGTCCCTGTGAAGTTGGAGCCTGAAGAGAAGATTAGTATTCGTTCCGCTATACTCCGATTGATGTAAGTGTTAATATACTTATGTTTTCGCTATATAAACATTTGTTTCTGATACCCTTCATTTCTGTTGTTGTATGTGTGGACTTCCTGGGCACACATATGGCGAACTCGGTTTTGTCTTTAAAACCGGGTGTCACAAAATCTTACTAAAAAGCTTGCCTATAATGATAAAATTTTGGAAAATATAAATTCTAAAATTGAAAGTTTATCCTCCTCTGTTAAGAATCAGCTAAGCTTTAATAAAATGATAGAAACTCAACTAGCTCAGATTGCTTCTGCTATTCCTGTTGAAAATAAAGGGAAAAATCCTGGGGCAACTCGAGAATTCCCTTGAAAATGTTAAAGCGGTGACCACGAGGGGTGGTAAGTCCACTCGTGATCCACCAAACCCTAACCATTCAGTAGGAAAGGCAAAAGAGCGCCAGGAGGAGGAACCTTCATCATCAACGAAAACACAAAAAGATCAAGAAAAGGAGATGGCACCGCTCGAGTACACGGACACAAGCTACCTACCATTTCCCACAAGAAACCGAAAACAAGCCGTGGACGAGCAATTCGCCCGTTTTGTTGAGATGATAGAGAAGATACATGTGAGCGTTCCACTAATGGACGTCTTACATGTACCTTCTTACGCCAAGTATATCAAAGACATCATCAACAACAAACAACCACTACCATCCACGGAAGTCGTGAAGCTAACGGAAGAGTGTAGCGCTGCTATACTCAACCGTCTTCCTAAAAAGAAGAAGGACCCTGGGTGCCCCACGATCACATGCTCAATCAGAGCCCAGCGGTTCAATCACGCCTTGTGCAACCTTGGGGCTAGCGTCAGCGTTATGCCCAAGGTCGTCTTCAACCAACTAAACTACACACATCTGGCACCCAGGGTCCTTCTTCTTTTTAGGAAGACGGTTGAGTATAGCAGCGCTACACTCTTCCGTTAGCTTCACGACTTCCGTGGATGGTAGTGGTTGTTTGTTGTTGATGATGTCTTTGATATACTTGGCGTAAGAAGGTACATGTAAGACGTCCATTAGTGGAACGCTCACATGTATCTTCTCTATCATCTCAACAAAACGGGCGAATTGCTCGTCCACGGCTTGTTTTCGGTTTCTTGTGGGAAATGGTAGGTAGCTTGTGTCCGTGTACTCGAGCGGTGCCATCTCCTTTTCTTGATCTCCATTGTTATATTATGCTTAAATACTGTTGTTATTTGCTCATGTAATGCTAATTCATTTACCTTATTACAAATGATCATTGGTTCATTAATGGGATTTGGATTATTTGATGCTACTCAATTGCTATGTAAATGTTGAATAAAAGCTAAATGCAGTAAAACGGTGTCTAGCCTTTTGTGCCTCATGAACCCTATGTTATATTTGTTGAGTACGACAAGTGCTCACCCTTGCTATTTTCCCCACACCCCAGTACAAGTTGCTCAGAAGATTTATGTCATTACGGAGGAGTTCCTAAGAGACTATCAGAAGTGCTTGGCATACGGAGCCCCCAGTCAGCCGTCCCTGTGAAGTTGGAGCCTGAAGAGAAGATTAGTATTCGTTCCGCTATAACTCCGATTGATGTAAGTGTTAATATACTTATGTTTA
>JAHUYU010003143.1:0-19167 GCA_030439765.1 Tripidium arundinaceum | reverse complement strand
ACAGGAGATAATGAGAGGAGGTAGGTTTCACAGTTATTTTTATATTTCGTTCAATATTAGTAATTTTCAGTAGTTTTTATTTTGTAAGTATCCATCTCGAGGGAAGAGGACGGTACCTATGATTTTTTTCTTAACTTTGCACGTTAGCTGTTTAGGAATTAACTTGATGATGATGTTTTAATTAATTTGCTAAAAACCTACTGATCCTTTTGTTGCCAAATTTGGTGCAGGCTTTTGGATTGCAGGATTTGGCCTTGGAGAGAGTATTGAAGAACGTTGCAGTTTGCTCAATGCCGTAACAGTGAGAAAAAAATCCTTTTTATATCGAATATCGAAGTGTATTGATGATGATCTGCTGGGCTATGCTTAAAATTCTGTTGCCGCATTATTTTAGGGCTGCATTTACGTTAAAATCATGTGCCAAATATGAACCTTTCAAAATGAGAGAACTTTATGAAATACCACTCGGGCAGATTAGCAATTCATTATTTGTCATCCTGGTGAAGTATCTGTGACACATGCCATCCCACATGTTAGTGAGATGGTGGCATGCCAGTCTTAAGGGTGGCAAATTGTCAAATGCTTTCAAGTTGTAATTCTAAATGTTGACCACACTCTGTACTAGAAAATCTTGGAGTGTCCACCCTGGAATAGAAGATTTCAACTGTAAATGGCATTTGATATTAAAGTGTCATATTCATACTGTTTTATCTATTTTGATTTTTGATGTAGCATTGAATGGTCATATTCTGCATTTGTAATATTTGCTTGAAACTAGAATTTGCATGGTTTCAGATTACCTTACAGCCCCCTGCCCCTGTGTAGCCTTCGATTGTGATTAAGCTGAAGCCACAGTTCATGCTTTTTAGATGCTGTGTTTTGATGTGTTTAGAAGTGTTCTTTCTTTTTGTTCACTTGTGACCGATTATTTGCTTTTCTTTCTTTCAGGATTGCTTGCCACCGGAAAAACCTCGGCTCGTGTCTAGGCTTGGTCTTCCAGGTGCCTGTGATGTATTTTTCCTAGTAGCTTTGGATTTTGTTATGTAGTTTCCACAGGGATAATGACTTAGGAAGCTTTGCTTTCTTTTCTTTTTCATCTCATCTGTGACTTCTTACACTTTAATCTCATCATCATAATTCACAAGCTAGAGCCTAGCTGTTAAACTTATCCAAAATTTAGCACTTGTCTGTAGTAGTATTTTGCATTGGATGGTGAGTAATTAATGGTGGTTTATAAATACATTGGATAGTATTTTTTGCTTTTCCATATGAGAAGCTTTACATAGACCTTTTTGACAATTTTCTGAAACTTGCATCCTGAGATATATTTGTATTAAAAAACGATTTTTACAACTATCACACATTATTTAAATGTTTGAAATAGAGCAAAAAATAATGACTAAGTGACATTTCTGATTTATTGTCAAGTGGTACTTGGCTACAAGTTTGGAGGCCTCTGGTGCAAGCTTCTTAAAACTGTGGCAACTTTTTTTACAAATGGAATCAACCTCAGTCAACTACCTTCTCTTATTGATTTTTTTACAACTCTTACTTCAGGCTTCTGGAACTAATAGTTTTGGTGTAATTGTGGGAGGATCTAGCTTAGAACAGCGAAAGCTATGTGCCACTGAAGTGTCAAAGCGGAATGTTTCAGGTTATTTTTATATTTCGTTCAATATTAGTAATTTTCAGTAGTTTTTATTTTGTAAGTATCCATCTCGAGGGAAGAGGACGGTACCTATGATTTTTTTCTTAACTTTGCACGTTAGCTGTTTAGGAATTAACTTGATGATGATGTTTTAATTAATTTGCTAAAAACCTACTGATCCTTTTGTTGCCAAATTTGGTGCAGGCTTTTGGATTGCAGGATTTGGCCTTGGAGAGAGTATTGAAGAACGTTGCAGTTTGCTCAATGCCGTAACAGTGAGAAAAAAATCCTTTTTATATCGAATATCGAAGTGTATTGATGATGATCTGCTGGGCTATGCTTAAAATTCTGTTGCCGCATTATTTTAGGGCTGCATTTACGTTAAAATCATGTGCCAAATATGAACCTTTCAAAATGAGAGAACTTTATGAAATACCACTCGGGCAGATTAGCAATTCATTATTTGTCATCCTGGTGAAGTATCTGTGACACATGCCATCCCACATGTTAGTGAGATGGTGGCATGCCAGTCTTAAGGGTGGCAAATTGTCAAATGCTTTCAAGTTGTAATTCTAAATGTTGACCACACTCTGTACTAGAAAATCTTGGAGTGTCCACCCTGGAATAGAAGATTTCAACTGTAAATGGCATTTGATATTAAAGTGTCATATTCATACTGTTTTATCTATTTTGATTTTTGATGTAGCATTGAATGGTCATATTCTGCATTTGTAATATTTGCTTGAAACTAGAATTTGCATGGTTTCAGATTACCTTACAGCCCCCTGCCCCTGTGTAGCCTTCGATTGTGATTAAGCTGAAGCCACAGTTCATGCTTTTTAGATGCTGTGTTTTGATGTGTTTAGAAGTGTTCTTTCTTTTTGTCCACGTTTAGGTGAATGTAGTGTGAGTGGATAAGATAAATATGCGTGACGTATCCAAGGATCCAACAGTACAATCATGTTTTGTTTGGTAAATAGCCTCTCAAATGTTCAGTATAGTTTAGAAAAATCTAATGGCTATTATTGTGGCATTTCTCATATTCTTGTACTCCCTTTGTTCCAAATTATAAGACGTTTTGGTTTCCTAGATACATTGCTTTTATTATATATCTAGACATAGTGTATATCTAAGTACATAGCAAAAACTACGTATCTAGAAAACCCAAAACGTCTTATAATTTGAAATGGAGGGAGTATGTACTATTTATAATTTTATATCCACGTATTTCATTAACATGAGGGGCTACGCCTCCTAATTTCAGTATTCATATAGCATATTAACGTAAAGTTGCGCTGATGTGGCGCACCCCCCTCATTTCTGCTCTAGCTCTGCCCCTGGTTATACATATACAGCTCATACATATATATGTTAGTTGGTTGTGCAATATATGTTATATTGCTGGTTGGGTGTGCTCCTTGATTTAATTTGCTCAACAGGTCAACATCATTGACCTGTGTAATCACATGTAAGGAAAGGAGCCAAAATTCTGTTCAGAGGGGCAAAATCATCATTTCCATATCAACATAACAGCAACTTAACAGTTCAATGACAGAAGCGGCAGATAGGGAAACACAAATTTCAAATAGTGGCACACAAGGGAAGCTCACAATTTTGATTTCACTCAGGGAACCGATATAATTTCTAATGGCATTGAGGGAATTTGCTCATCACAAATGCTATAGGACAAAGATTTATGTGCATACGTGGAGTCAAAAAGGTCGATACCAGCAGCTACACCCTCCAAGACCTCCTCTAGAAGACAAAATGTACTGAGTTGTCAATGTGTGATAGTTGTAAAAATCGTTTTTTAATACAAATATATCTCAGGATGCAAGTTTCAGAAAATTGTCAAAAAGGTCTATGTAAAGCTTCTCATATGGAAAAGCAAAAAATACTATCCAATGTATTTATAAACCACCATTAATTACTCACCATCCAATGCAAAATACTACTACAGACAAGTGCTAAATTTTGGATAAGTTTAACAGCTAGGCTCTAGCTTGTGAATTATGATGATGAGATTAAAGTGTAAGAAGTCACAGATGAGATGAAAAAGAAAAGAAAGCAAAGCTTCCTAAGTCATTATCCCTGTGGAAACTACATAACAAAATCCAAAGCTACTAGGAAAAATACATCACAGGCACCTGGAAGACCAAGCCTAGACACGAGCCGAGGTTTTTCCGGTGGCAAGCAATCCTGAAAGAAAGAAAAGCAAATAATCGGTCACAAGTGAACAAAAAGAAAGAACACTTCTAAACACATCAAAACACAGCATCTAAAAAGCATGAACTGTGGCTTCAGCTTAATCACAATCGAAGGCTACACAGGGGCAGGGGGCTGTAAGGTAATCTGAAACCATGCAAATTCTAGTTTCAAGCAAATATTACAAATGCAGAATATGACCATTCAATGCTACATCAAAAATCAAAATAGATAAAACAGTATGAATATGACACTTTAATATCAAATGCCATTTACAGTTGAAATCTTCTATTCCAGGGTGGACACTCCAAGATTTTCTAGTACAGAGTGTGGTCAACATTTAGAATTACAACTTGAAAGCATTTGACAATTTGCCACCCTTAAGACTGGCATGCCACCATCTCACTAACATGTGGGATGGCATGTGTCACAGATACTTCACCAGGATGACAAATAATGAATTGCTAATCTGCCCGAGTGGTATTTCATAAAGTTCTCTCATTTTGAAAGGTTCATATTTGGCACATGATTTTAACGTAAATGCAGCCCTAAAATAATGCGGCAACAGAATTTTAAGCATAGCCCAGCAGATCATCATCAATACACTTCGATATTCGATATAAAAAGGATTTTTTTCTCACTGTTACGGCATTGAGCAAACTGCAACGTTCTTCAATACTCTCTCCAAGGCCAAATCCTGCAATCCAAAAGCCTGCACCAAATTTGGCAACAAAAGGATCAGTAGGTTTTTAGCAAATTAATTAAAACATCATCATCAAGTTAATTCCTAAACAGCTAACGTGCAAAGTTAAGAAAAAAATCATAGGTACCGTCCTCTTCCCTCGAGATGGATACTTACAAAATAAAAACTACTGAAAATTACTAATATTGAACGAAATATAAAAATAACCTGAAACATTCCGCTTTGACACTTCAGTGGCACATAGCTTTCGCTGTTCTAAGCTAGATCCTCCCACAATTACACCAAAACTATTAGTTCCAGAAGCCTGAAGTAAGAGTTGTAAAAAAATCAATAAGAGAAGGTAGTTGACTGAGGTTGATTCCATTTGTAAAAAAAGTTGCCACAGTTTTAAGAAGCTTGCACCAGAGGCCTCCAAACTTGTAGCCAAGTACCACTTGACAATAAATCAGAAATGTCACTTAGTCATTATTTTTTGCTCTATTTCAAACATTTAAATAATGATAACTCTTTGAAAAGTAAAGAAAGATGTATACATTAAAGTCATGAAACACAGTTCGATGAAAATAGCTTAACATCCTACCACGTCCAAAGCAATACATGCATCAAGCCACCGCAATGTCCTGTCAACAGAGACTTTGTTTCGTTTCTCATTCACCCAAGCTGGTACCTCGTCCGCCAAACTGGCCCATATATTAGGCTTCATGCAGGAAATCAAGTCCATATAGTCTGATGGTTTTACCTGAAAGAATTTTACAAAAAATCAAATCTAGATGTACACCAAAACATGCACCCGTGAGAACTGAAAATGAAAGGACTAAGTTACCAACCAGTCTACGGCCCGAAGGAGTTTCAAAGGAGGCACCAAATTTGTTGGCGGCATCACTTGATGAAAGACTCTCAATAGAATCACCTGCCGCCGCTACAAGAATGTGATCAGGTAGACCAAGCATACCGTGCAAACCCCCAATAGCTGATATTGTTTTCGCTGGAGGGCCCTCTATACTGCGAGAAAGGTGATCAAACTCGTTCAATTAAACGGCCACAACTCACAAGAACATGACCAAGAGGGGCTAGTTCTTTGAGGGTTTGTTTTTAAACAACAGCATATACGGTCAGAGTGGAGGGGAACTGGAACAGGTGGAGGAGGATTGGGGGTCTGACTTACAAGTGGGTAGGGCAGACATGGAGGAGGAGGGAGTCCGGGAGTGGCAAGGAGGCAAGGAGGTCGCAGGACAAGAATGCCGGCAGCCCCTTACGAGTGGACAGCAGCAGCGCCGGCGTCTCAATGCCGGTGCCGCCGCCGCCACCTATATGGAGCGCACCCGCCCGCGCCTTCCCCCGCCGCTGCAAACTCTCGTCACTACAAACCTCATCGCTCTTTCGATGGCACAGAAGGCGGCGGAAGACGTTCCGGCAATCGGTCGAACTCCTAACGTGCGTGCCACGCCGGAAGGGGGAGAGGGGACATGCGCAGGATAATAGTGGCCTTCTGGGTTGAAAGAGTGGGCAGAGCGCTTGAAGAAGAGGTCGGCGGATGTAGCTGCGGTGGGCGCGCGACGGTGGTGGCTTGGTGGGGGAGGTACACGACCGGAGTGGTAGAGCGCGAAGGTGTTTTGGAGGCGGCCGCCGGGCGCCGGCGCAGGTCAGCAAGGGCTAGCGGGGAGGATAGGGACCAAGGGTGGGCTTTTGACACAGTCGGCTGGGCACAGTCCAATTGAGCGTTCCAATGTGTACGTGGGTTGGGCCAGGCCCATAAAATGAGAATAAACTTTTTTATTTTTCTTTTCAGTTTGTAAAATATATTCCAAGATATTTATTCATTTGGTTCATCTCACAAACATGATAATCATTGGTTTTGCGATTACACAGCTCAGACACTCACAACGCACGCACACTCACCCCTATGAACACACGCACGCAAACCCTACCCCTATGAGAATATTTGAAGACTGGACCGGCAAATCCTTGAGATTGACGAAGTCACCACATGCACCTTATTGTTGACGGGAACGTCGTCTTTCACTGAAAGCGCAACGCCGTTAAATCCTAAAATATTCGCTTCTACAGGGAGTCAAACCCAGGACCTGAGGTGCTAATGAGACTCTTGTAACCACTAGGCTAGAAGCCCTTTTGCAAACATGATATTCATTTGGTTTCATAAAAAGTGTGCTTAGTCATATTTTGCTCTTCAACTAATACTCCTTCTGTCCCAAAAACAATGGTAATATCTCTTCTTGAGAAGTCAAATAATTCTAGGTATGGCTAGATTTATATAAAAAAATAATATCGATAGTTTTATCTTCAAATATGTTTCTTATAAAAATATATTTTATGATTTGTCAATGATAGTAAGGCTTTGTTTGGTTCAGTTATGAGACGTGAAAAAGTTATTGTAAGCTGTGAGCTGTGAAAAAATTGTTGCGAGCTATGTGTTATGAAAAAACTGTAAGTTGTTTAGTTAAAATAACTGTGAAACCTACCTCCTCTCATTATCTCCTTTGAAACAGTTGTAAAATATTTCTCTATTTCCATCCATTTAAAAAGACAGAATGCTTAAAGTCAAAAGTAGGGTCTAAAGTGATGTAAAAATTGTACTACGTGAAAGCCACTGCTTCTGAAAAAACAGCTTCTAGATCTACCCGTCTGGTTGGTATGCTGTTTTTCTTTTTGTAGCAGAAGGAATTTTCTGAAGCTAAATCAAACACAACCTAATGATACATTATAAATATTAGTAATTTTTTTCATATATTTGGTTAGACTTGTGATTGTTTAACACATGGAGAAGCGCTTCCATTCTTTCGACGGAGGGAGTATTTGCTGCCTGTGTGTTACGACATCATATATAGCTTGTTATGCGGTTGAGTTAGATATTAGATTTGATTGGACTCAAATAAATTTCAAGGTCCATAATAACTTCTTGGTGCAATGAAAAATTTATCTTGCATCAAAAATTGGTTAGAGTGGCTCAATTTTACAAGGTTAAAAAAGGTTGGAAGGCGAGCCACACATCCGCGCGTCGAGCTATGCCAATTTTGACATGCACATGCTTGACTTATGGGTAGTGAAGTTAGGTCATGGCATGAGTGGTGTGGCACCAGTGAAGATTTGCTTAGTGGCAATAAATTGTAATTGTTGTATTGGATAGCCTACTCGTCTCATCTAGGCTCCAGCTGCGAACTCCTGTCGTGTGTCCACAAAAATTAGATTCTATTAGCTAGTATCGGCAACAAAATTAAAATATTCTCACCTTCTGCACCTCTACTAGAGACATAATTCAATGTAATCAACTAAATATGATTTTACTAAATGTGGCATGCCTACGCAAAATAACCAAACACCAAGACATTGCATATATTTATGCTAACTTGGATTGTCCTCCGTAATGTCTAATGCAGGCTAATGTTAATGTAAGTAATCAATTGACGGACCAAGCACAGCTTACCTGTGCAGGACAAGAAAACACAATGACATTTTATATGTTTATCATACTAGAGTAGGCCGTGATACATAAGGTTTAATGCAGACTAAGATTAATGCAAATAACTAATCACACTTCTAGTTGACTGATGCAACTTATCAACCCTTTCAACAATAGACATAGTCTAAGCCCAGGTAGAAACCTAGTTGACTAACGTAACTCCAGTGATGGAGATACATTCTCTTCATTCACTATCTCTGAGTACCAAGGGTATGATTACACACAATTCTAGAGCCGATGAATCTGAACACCGGGAGCCAACGTTTAATAAGCAGAAAAAATTTCTATTTGACCACCAAACTTGAAATCCTTCCTATTTATCACTACTTCCATTTTTTTTCCTATTTGACACTTCGGTCAACTTCGTTAGCCAGCACATTTAACTCTCGTCGTGGGCCAATGGAAAAACACTTAAATACCCTTGAGCAAATAGAGTAAAATGCTCTATCATAGAAAAATCATCTCTCTTTCATATGACGTTGGATGAAGATGATTTTTATATGAAACCTTTAGGTCTCGATTAGATCTACTTTCTTCATCCTTTCTTAACTATCGTTCTCACTTCTCAAGAAATCAAATATACTCAACTTTTACCCTTATATATATATATATATATATATATATATATATATATATATATATATATATATATATATATATATATATATAACGCATTTTTCCTACTTCCGGGAGTAGTTACTCCCATCTTCAATAAACCACATTGCGTATGTGTGAATGCTAATTTATCAGTTTGAGTATGTTTATATACTCAATTTAAGATACTTCAAATCTTACTACGTGAAATTTTTTCAAAGGAGCCCATACTTTTTAATATATTACTAAAATACCACTATAGTAGTATATAAAATAAGTATGACCATATACACTATGTATGTTTGCATATTTGACGTACATACTATCTCTGGTGGTCTAGTATGATCATATACCACGTCTACATATACTTCGTCGAACCATAAACACTTTAAATCTAGAGATATACACATAGAAGTAACTACTCCCGGAAGTAGGAAAAATGCGTTATATATATATATATATATATATATATATATATATATATATATATATATATATATATATATATATATATAAGGGTAAAAGTTGAGTATATTTGATTTCTTGAGAAGTGAGAACGATAGTTAAGAAAGGATGAAGAAAGTAGATCTAATCGAGACCTAAAGGTTTCATATAAAAAATCATCTTCATCCAACGTCATATGAAAGAGAGATGATTTTTCTATGATAGAGCATTTTACTCTATTTGCTCAAGGGTATTTAAGTGTTTTTCCATTGGCCCACGACGAGAGTTAAATGTGCTGGCTAACGAAGTTGACCGAAGTGTCAAATAGGAAAAAAAATGGAAGTAGTGATAAATAGGAAGGATTTCAAGTTTGGTGGTCAAATAGAAATTTTTTCTGCTTATTAAACGTTGGCTCCCGGTGTTCAGATTCATCGGCTCTAGAATTGTGTGTAATCATACCCTTGGTACTCAGAGATAGTGAATGAAGAGAATGTATCTCCATCACTGGAGTTACGTTAGTCAACTAGGTTTCTACCTGGGCTTAGACTATGTCTATTGTTGAAAGGGTTGATAAGTTGCATCAGTCAACTAGAAGTGTGATTAGTTATTTGCATTAATCTTAGTCTGCATTAAACCTTATGTATCACGGCCTACTCTAGTATGATAAACATATAAAATGTCATTGTGTTTTCTTGTCCTGCACAGGTAAGCTGTGCTTGGTCCGTCAATTGATTACTTACATTAACATTAGCCTGCATTAGACATTACGGAGGACAATCCAAGTTAGCATAAATATATGCAATGTCTTGGTGTTTGGTTATTTTGCGTAGGCATGCCACATTTAGTAAAATCATATTTAGTTGATTACATTGAATTATGTCTCTAGTAGAGGTGCAGAAGGTGAGAATATTTTAATTTTGTTGCCGATACTAGCTAATAGAATCTAATTTTGTGGACACACGACAGGAGTTCGCAGCTGGAGCCTAGATGAGACGAGTAGGCTATCCAATACAACAATTACAATTTATTGCCACTAAGCAAATCTTCACTGGTGCCACACCACTCATGCCATGACCTAACTTCACTACCCATAAGTCAAGCATGTGCATGTCAAAATTGGCATAGCTCGACGCGCGGATGTGTGGCTCGCCTTCCAACCTTTTTTAACCTTGTAAAATTGAGCCACTCTAACCAATTTTTGATGCAAGATAAATTTTTCATTGCACCAAGAAGTTATTATGGACCTTGAAATTTATTTGAGTCCAATCAAATCTAATATCTAACTCAACCGCATAACAAGCTATATATGATGTCGTAACACACAGGCAGCAAATACTCCCTCCGTCGAAAGAATGGAAGCGCTTCTCCATGTGTTAAACAATCACAAGTCTAACCAAATATATGAAAAAAATTACTAATATTTATAATGTATCATTAGGTTGTGTTTGATTTAGCTTCAGAAAATTCCTTCTGCTACAAAAAGAAAAACAGCATACCAACCAGACGGGTAGATCTAGAAGCTGTTTTTTCAGAAGCAGTGGCTTTCACGTAGTACAATTTTTACATCACTTTAGACCCTACTTTTGACTTTAAGCATTCTGTCTTTTTAAATGGATGGAAATAGAGAAATATTTTACAACTGTTTCAAAGGAGATAATGAGAGGAGGTAGGTTTCACAGTTATTTTAACTAAACAACTTACAGTTTTTTCATAACACATAGCTCGCAACAATTTTTTCACAGCTCACAGCTTACAATAACTTTTTCACGTCTCATAACTGAACCAAACAAAGCCTTACTATCATTGACAAATCATAAAATATATTTTTATAAGAAACATATTTGAAGATAAAACTATCGATATTATTTTTTTATATAAATCTAGCCATACCTAGAATTATTTGACTTCTCAAGAAGAGATATTACCATTGTTTTTGGGACAGAAGGAGTATTAGTTGAAGAGCAAAATATGACTAAGCACACTTTTTATGAAACCAAATGAATATCATGTTTGCAAAAGGGCTTCTAGCCTAGTGGTTACAAGAGTCTCATTAGCACCTCAGGTCCTGGGTTTGACTCCCTGTAGAAGCGAATATTTTAGGATTTAACGGCGTTGCGCTTTCAGTGAAAGACGACGTTCCCGTCAACAATAAGGTGCATGTGGTGACTTCGTCAATCTCAAGGATTTGCCGGTCCAGTCTTCAAATATTCTCATAGGGGTAGGGTTTGCGTGCGTGTGTTCATAGGGGTGAGTGTGCGTGCGTTGTGAGTGTCTGAGCTGTGTAATCGCAAAACCAATGATTATCATGTTTGTGAGATGAACCAAATGAATAAATATCTTGGAATATATTTTACAAACTGAAAAGAAAAATAAAAAAGTTTATTCTCATTTTATGGGCCTGGCCCAACCCACGTACACATTGGAACGCTCAATTGGACTGTGCCCAGCCGACTGTGTCAAAAGCCCACCCTTGGTCCCTATCCTCCCCGCTAGCCCTTGCTGACCTGCGCCGGCGCCCGGCGGCCGCCTCCAAAACACCTTCGCGCTCTACCACTCCGGTCGTGTACCTCCCCCACCAAGCCACCACCGTCGCGCGCCCACCGCAGCTACATCCGCCGACCTCTTCTTCAAGCGCTCTGCCCACTCTTTCAACCCAGAAGGCCACTATTATCCTGCGCATGTCCCCTCTCCCCCTTCCGGCGTGGCACGCACGTTAGGAGTTCGACCGATTGCCGGAACGTCTTCCGCCGCCTTCTGTGCCATCGAAAGAGCGATGAGGTTTGTAGTGACGAGAGTTTGCAGCGGCGGGGGGAAGGCGCGGGCGGGTGCGCTCCATATAGGTGGCGGCGGCGGCACCGGCATTGAGACGCCGGCGCTGCTGCTGTCCACTCGTAAGGGGCTGCCGGCATTCTTGTCCTGCGACCTCCTTGCCTCCTTGCCACTCCCGGACTCCCTCCTCCTCCATGTCTGCCCTACCCACTTGTAAGTCAGACCCCCAATCCTCCTCCACCTGTTCCAGTTCCCCTCCACTCTGACCGTATATGCTGTTGTTTAAAAACAAACCCTCAAAGAACTAGCCCCTCTTGGTCATGTTCTTGTGAGTTGTGGCCGTTTAATTGAACGAGTTTGATCACCTTTCTCGCAGTATAGAGGGCCCTCCAGCGAAAACAATATCAGCTATTGGGGGTTTGCACGGTATGCTTGGTCTACCTGATCACATTCTTGTAGCGGCGGCAGGTGATTCTATTGAGAGTCTTCCATCAAGTGATGCCGCCAACAAATTTGGTGCCTCCTTTGAAACTCCTTCGGGCCGTAGACTGGTTGGTAACTTAGTCCTTTCATTTTCAGTTCTCACGGGTGCATGTTTTGGTGTACATCTAGATTTGATTTTTTGTAAAATTCTTTCAGGTAAAACCATCAGACTATATGGACTTGATTTCCTGCATGAAGCCTAATATATGGGCCAGTTTGGCGGACGAGGTACCAGCTTGGGTGAATGAGAAACGAAACAAAGTCTCTGTTGACAGGACATTGCGGTGGCTTGATGCATGTATTGCTTTGGACGTGGTAGGATGTTAAGCTATTTTCATCGAACTGTGTTTCATGACTTTAATGTATACATCTTTCTTTACTTTTCAAAGAGTTATCATTATTTAAATGTTTGAAATAGAGCAAAAAATAATGACTAAGTGACATTTCTGATTTATTGTCAAGTGGTACTTGGCTACAAGTTTGGAGGCCTCTGGTGCAAGCTTCTTAAAACTGTGGCAACTTTTTTTACAAATGGAATCAACCTCAGTCAACTACCTTCTCTTATTGATTTTTTTACAACTCTTACTTCAGGCTTCTGGAACTAATAGTTTTGGTGTAATTGTGGGAGGATCTAGCTTAGAACAGCGAAAGCTATGTGCCACTGAAGTGTCAAAGCGGAATGTTTCAGGTTATTTTTATATTTCGTTCAATATTAGTAATTTTCAGTAGTTTTTATTTTGTAAGTATCCATCTCGAGGGAAGAGGACGGTACCTATGATTTTTTTCTTAACTTTGCACGTTAGCTGTTTAGGAATTAACTTGATGATGATGTTTTAATTAATTTGCTAAAAACCTACTGATCCTTTTGTTGCCAAATTTGGTGCAGGCTTTTGGATTGCAGGATTTGGCCTTGGAGAGAGTATTGAAGAACGTTGCAGTTTGCTCAATGCCGTAACAGTGAGAAAAAAATCCTTTTTATATCGAATATCGAAGTGTATTGATGATGATCTGCTGGGCTATGCTTAAAATTCTGTTGCCGCATTATTTTAGGGCTGCATTTACGTTAAAATCATGTGCCAAATATGAACCTTTCAAAATGAGAGAACTTTATGAAATACCACTCGGGCAGATTAGCAATTCATTATTTGTCATCCTGGTGAAGTATCTGTGACACATGCCATCCCACATGTTAGTGAGATGGTGGCATGCCAGTCTTAAGGGTGGCAAATTGTCAAATGCTTTCAAGTTGTAATTCTAAATGTTGACCACACTCTGTACTAGAAAATCTTGGAGTGTCCACCCTGGAATA
This sequence comes from Tripidium arundinaceum, assembly GCA_030439765.1. NCBI lineage: Eukaryota > Viridiplantae > Streptophyta > Magnoliopsida > Poales > Poaceae > Tripidium > Tripidium arundinaceum. The sequence goes on along the minus strand of JAHUYU010003143.1, from coordinate 5,534 downwards.
GAAGATTTCAACTGTAAATGGCATTTGATATTAAAGTGTCATATTCATACTGTTTTATCTATTTTGATTTTTGATGTAGCATTGAATGGTCATATTCTGCATTTGTAATATTTGCTTGAAACTAGAATTTGCATGGTTTCAGATTACCTTACAGCCCCCTGCCCCTGTGTAGCCTTCGATTGTGATTAAGCTGAAGCCACAGTTCATGCTTTTTAGATGCTGTGTTTTGATGTGTTTAGAAGTGTTCTTTCTTTTTGTTCACTTGTGACCGATTATTTGCTTTTCTTTCTTTCAGGATTGCTTGCCACCGGAAAAACCTCGGCTCGTGTCTAGGCTTGGTCTTCCAGGTGCCTGTGATGTATTTTTCCTAGTAGCTTTGGATTTTGTTATGTAGTTTCCACAGGGATAATGACTTAGGAAGCTTTGCTTTCTTTTCTTTTTCATCTCATCTGTGACTTCTTACACTTTAATCTCATCATCATAATTCACAAGCTAGAGCCTAGCTGTTAAACTTATCCAAAATTTAGCACTTGTCTGTAGTAGTATTTTGCATTGGATGGTGAGTAATTAATGGTGGTTTATAAATACATTGGATAGTATTTTTTGCTTTTCCATATGAGAAGCTTTACATAGACCTTTTTGACAATTTTCTGAAACTTGCATCCTGAAAGAAAGAAAAGCAAATAATCGGTCACAAGTGAACAAAAAGAAAGAACACTTCTAAACACATCAAAACACAGCATCTAAAAAGCATGAACTGTGGCTTCAGCTTAATCACAATCGAAGGCTACACAGGGGCAGGGGGCTGTAAGGTAATCTGAAACCATGCAAATTCTAGTTTCAAGCAAATATTACAAATGCAGAATATGACCATTCAATGCTACATCAAAAATCAAAATAGATAAAACAGTATGAATATGACACTTTAATATCAAATGCCATTTACAGTTGAAATCTTCTATTCCAGGGTGGACACTCCAAGATTTTCTAGTACAGAGTGTGGTCAACATTTAGAATTACAACTTGAAAGCATTTGACAATTTGCCACCCTTAAGACTGGCATGCCACCATCTCACTAACATGTGGGATGGCATGTGTCACAGATACTTCACCAGGATGACAAATAATGAATTGCTAATCTGCCCGAGTGGTATTTCATAAAGTTCTCTCATTTTGAAAGGTTCATATTTGGCACATGATTTTAACGTAAATGCAGCCCTAAAATAATGCGGCAACAGAATTTTAAGCATAGCCCAGCAGATCATCATCAATACACTTCGATATTCGATATAAAAAGGATTTTTTTCTCACTGTTACGGCATTGAGCAAACTGCAACGTTCTTCAATACTCTCTCCAAGGCCAAATCCTGCAATCCAAAAGCCTGCACCAAATTTGGCAACAAAAGGATCAGTAGGTTTTTAGCAAATTAATTAAAACATCATCATCAAGTTAATTCCTAAACAGCTAACGTGCAAAGTTAAGAAAAAAATCATAGGTACCGTCCTCTTCCCTCGAGATGGATACTTACAAAATAAAAACTACTGAAAATTACTAATATTGAACGAAATATAAAAATAACCTGAAACATTCCGCTTTGACACTTCAGTGGCACATAGCTTTCGCTGTTCTAAGCTAGATCCTCCCACAATTACACCAAAACTATTAGTTCCAGAAGCCTGAAGTAAGAGTTGTAAAAAAATCAATAAGAGAAGGTAGTTGACTGAGGTTGATTCCATTTGTAAAAAAAGTTGCCACAGTTTTAAGAAGCTTGCACCAGAGGCCTCCAAACTTGTAGCCAAGTACCACTTGACAATAAATCAGAAATGTCACTTAGTCATTATTTTTTGCTCTATTTCAAACATTTAAATAATGATAACTCTTTGAAAAGTAAAGAAAGATGTATACATTAAAGTCATGAAACACAGTTCGATGAAAATAGCTTAACATCCTACCACGTCCAAAGCAATACATGCATCAAGCCACCGCAATGTCCTGTCAACAGAGACTTTGTTTCGTTTCTCATTCACCCAAGCTGGTACCTCGTCCGCCAAACTGGCCCATATATTAGGCTTCATGCAGGAAATCAAGTCCATATAGTCTGATGGTTTTACCTGAAAGAATTTTACAAAAAATCAAATCTAGATGTACACCAAAACATGCACCCGTGAGAACTGAAAATGAAAGGACTAAGTTACCAACCAGTCTACGGCCCGAAGGAGTTTCAAAGGAGGCACCAAATTTGTTGGCGGCATCACTTGATGGAAGACTCTCAATAGAATCACCTGCCGCCGCTACAAGAATGTGATCAGGTAGACCAAGCATACCGTGCAAACCCCCAATAGCTGATATTGTTTTCGCTGGAGGGCCCTCTATACTGCGAGAAAGGTGATCAAACTCGTTCAATTAAACGGCCACAACTCACAAGAACATGACCAAGAGGGGCTAGTTCTTTGAGGGTTTGTTTTTAAACAACAGCATATACGGTCAGAGTGGAGGGGAACTGGAACAGGTGGAGGAGGATTGGGGGTCTGACTTACAAGTGGGTAGGGCAGACATGGAGGAGGAGGGAGTCCGGGAGTGGCAAGGAGGCAAGGAGGTCGCAGGACAAGAATGCCGGCAGCCCCTTACGAGTGGACAGCAGCAGCGCCGGCGTCTCAATGCCGGTGCCGCCGCCGCCACCTATATGGAGCGCACCCGCCCGCGCCTTCCCCCCGCCGCTGCAAACTCTCGTCACTACAAACCTCATCGCTCTTTCGATGGCACAGAAGGCGGCGGAAGACGTTCCGGCAATCGGTCGAACTCCTAACGTGCGTGCCACGCCGGAAGGGGGAGAGGGGACATGCGCAGGATAATAGTGGCCTTCTGGGTTGAAAGAGTGGGCAGAGCGCTTGAAGAAGAGGTCGGCGGATGTAGCTGCGGTGGGCGCGCGACGGTGGTGGCTTGGTGGGGGAGGTACACGACCGGAGTGGTAGAGCGCGAAGGTGTTTTGGAGGCGGCCGCCGGGCGCCGGCGCAGGTCAGCAAGGGCTAGCGGGGAGGATAGGGACCAAGGGTGGGCTTTTGACACAGTCGGCTGGGCACAGTCCAATTGAGCGTTCCAATGTGTACGTGGGTTGGGCCAGGCCCATAAAATGAGAATAAACTTTTTTATTTTTCTTTTCAGTTTGTAAAATATATTCCAAGATATTTATTCATTTGGTTCATCTCACAAACATGATAATCATTGGTTTTGCGATTACACAGCTCAGACACTCACAACGCACGCACACTCACCCCTATGAACACACGCACGCAAACCCTACCCCTATGAGAATATTTGAAGACTGGACCGGCAAATCCTTGAGATTGACGAAGTCACCACATGCACCTTATTGTTGACGGGAACGTCGTCTTTCACTGAAAGCGCAACGCCGTTAAATCCTAAAATATTCGCTTCTACAGGGAGTCAAACCCAGGACCTGAGGTGCTAATGAGACTCTTGTAACCACTAGGCTAGAAGCCCTTTTGCAAACATGATATTCATTTGGTTTCATAAAAAGTGTGCTTAGTCATATTTTGCTCTTCAACTAATACTCCTTCTGTCCCAAAAACAATGGTAATATCTCTTCTTGAGAAGTCAAATAATTCTAGGTATGGCTAGATTTATATAAAAAAATAATATCGATAGTTTTATCTTCAAATATGTTTCTTATAAAAATATATTTTATGATTTGTCAATGATAGTAAGGCTTTGTTTGGTTCAGTTATGAGACGTGAAAAAGTTATTGTAAGCTGTGAGCTGTGAAAAAATTGTTGCGAGCTATGTGTTATGAAAAAACTGTAAGTTGTTTAGTTAAAATAACTGTGAAACCTACCTCCTCTCATTATCTCCTTTGAAACAGTTGTAAAATATTTCTCTATTTCCATCCATTTAAAAAGACAGAATGCTTAAAGTCAAAAGTAGGGTCTAAAGTGATGTAAAAATTGTACTACGTGAAAGCCACTGCTTCTGAAAAAACAGCTTCTAGATCTACCCGTCTGGTTGGTATGCTGTTTTTCTTTTTGTAGCAGAAGGAATTTTCTGAAGCTAAATCAAACACAACCTAATGATACATTATAAATATTAGTAATTTTTTTCATATATTTGGTTAGACTTGTGATTGTTTAACACATGGAGAAGCGCTTCCATTCTTTCGACGGAGGGAGTATTTGCTGCCTGTGTGTTACGACATCATATATAGCTTGTTATGCGGTTGAGTTAGATATTAGATTTGATTGGACTCAAATAAATTTCAAGGTCCATAATAACTTCTTGGTGCAATGAAAAATTTATCTTGCATCAAAAATTGGTTAGAGTGGCTCAATTTTACAAGGTTAAAAAAGGTTGGAAGGCGAGCCACACATCCGCGCGTCGAGCTATGCCAATTTTGACATGCACATGCTTGACTTATGGGTAGTGAAGTTAGGTCATGGCATGAGTGGTGTGGCACCAGTGAAGATTTGCTTAGTGGCAATAAATTGTAATTGTTGTATTGGATAGCCTACTCGTCTCATCTAGGCTCCAGCTGCGAACTCCTGTCGTGTGTCCACAAAAATTAGATTCTATTAGCTAGTATCGGCAACAAAATTAAAATATTCTCACCTTCTGCACCTCTACTAGAGACATAATTCAATGTAATCAACTAAATATGATTTTACTAAATGTGGCATGCCTACGCAAAATAACCAAACACCAAGACATTGCATATATTTATGCTAACTTGGATTGTCCTCCGTAATGTCTAATGCAGGCTAATGTTAATGTAAGTAATCAATTGACGGACCAAGCACAGCTTACCTGTGCAGGACAAGAAAACACAATGACATTTTATATGTTTATCATACTAGAGTAGGCCGTGATACATAAGGTTTAATGCAGACTAAGATTAATGCAAATAACTAATCACACTTCTAGTTGACTGATGCAACTTATCAACCCTTTCAACAATAGACATAGTCTAAGCCCAGGTAGAAACCTAGTTGACTAACGTAACTCCAGTGATGGAGATACATTCTCTTCATTCACTATCTCTGAGTACCAAGGGTATGATTACACACAATTCTAGAGCCGATGAATCTGAACACCGGGAGCCAACGTTTAATAAGCAGAAAAATTTCTATTTGACCACCAAACTTGAAATCCTTCCTATTTATCACTACTTCCATTTTTTTTCCTATTTGACACTTCGGTCAACTTCGTTAGCCAGCACATTTAACTCTCGTCGTGGGCCAATGGAAAAACACTTAAATACCCTTGAGCAAATAGAGTAAAATGCTCTATCATAGAAAAATCATCTCTCTTTCATATGACGTTGGATGAAGATGATTTTTATATGAAACCTTTAGGTCTCGATTAGATCTACTTTCTTCATCCTTTCTTAACTATCGTTCTCACTTCTCAAGAAATCAAATATACTCAACTTTTACCCTTATATATATATATATATATATATATATATATATATATATATATATATATATATATATATATATATATATAACGCATTTTTTTCCTA
>JAHUYU010000683.1:0-19152 GCA_030439765.1 Tripidium arundinaceum | reverse complement strand
TTTATCGCGTGTGTGCGAGCACGCGACTATATTGTTCGTGCTTGAGCGGCCGCCAGTGTGCCCTGCAACCAAGAGTTGTGCTCTCACCCTAGTAGTTTGGCCCTCCATGTTGCATTTGTGCCGCCCCTGTTGGCCTGCCTGACTCGCGCACCTGCCACAACACGCACCCACGCTGTGACATCTCCGCCCGCGCCTTGCGCCAGGATGACACCTTGCACCCGCAGAGAAGGAAAGGGGAAGGGGACAAGAACGAGAAAGGATAAGGAGAGAGAAAAATAGTGGTGAATGGAGTTTTTCGCTGACGTGGTAGTGAGAGAAGCTATTGAGTAGTTTTATCGTTAGGACCGTCATAAAGTGAGATGTATTTTGGTTAGGTCTGTCAGACTACCACTAAGGGCACGACCAACGCCGGCGTATATTTTCTAGTGGTTTGAAAAAAGTTAAGCCATATGAACAAGAAGCAAGGCCTTGTTTAGATGCCTTCCAAATTCCAAATTTTTACACTCTCTCTTCATCACATCAAATCTTTGGACACATGCATGGAGCACTAAATATAGATAAAAAATAACTAATTGCATAGTTTGGTTGTAAATCACGAGATGAATCTTTTGAGCCAAATTAGTCCATGATTGGACACTAATTGCTAAATACAAACGAAAGTGCTACAGTAGCCAAATTCCAAAAAAAATCATCTAAACACCCCCCAAATGAGGCAGCGCAATTCTACAACGGGAGCTAATGTACGGTAGAGTCTAAAAGCTCCTTTTACCTTCTTACTTTTACAGTGTTTCTAGGACCACCCTTGCTCCTTGCTAGTACATAAACTAGACGTGGTCCCCAGAAGCTAAGGTCACCCTATAGTTTTCCTCTACCACAACACACCCCCATCAATCGCTTGTTGTTTTCGTCAGATGAAACCTCTGCAGCTTCTACAGGTGACATGGAGGCCGGGGCAGCACTCCAACCTAGAGCATTGGGGAAGCCCTAAATTGGGGTATTCAGTACTGAAGTGTCTCTGATGCCCGTCACTTTTGCCCACGTAGGGGCTACCTCACCAACACGGCAACACCAGGGCTCAACACTAAAACCCATTTTATGAGATGCTTTAGGGTCATGATGACGGTTTGGAATTGCAAAACACGTTCTAATTTGCCTCCTTAACTTATGCGACCGGGGAATGAGCAGTTTCGAAATGGTTCATGAGACAGAATGACTGTGGGCCTAGTCTTTTTTTGACATGGCATTAAGGCGAGGCCCGACGTGGACTAACACGTTTGTTAGCTTGAACACAAAGCAAGAGTACATGTAGGCATGAAGGGTCTAGGACTCCCAAGTTCCCAATGCAAAATTCCTAGAAACTATACTGATGTCTCTCTTCTTTCTTTAGCTTTTTTCTAACGCTTTGCAGAGCAGGCCACTGTCTAGCAGTCTGTTGACGATCTAGGCATAGCTAGATTAGAATTAGAAGTAGAGGAGTCAAGCAGCCTTGGGCTCCAGATCTAGTCAAGAGGAGCTTGATAAATCCAGTTCTTCTCTCTTGTATCAATATTGTTCTTCAGATATTCATCTAGTTCATCAGTTCTTCTAGTTCTTGATCTAGTTCATGTTCTAGTTCTTCATGTTCTAATTGTTTATCTTCTAGTTCGTAATTGTTCTAGTTCATCATTGTCTAGTTCTAGTTCATTGTTCTTGATCATTATTCTTGATACATTAGATATGATCTTGTTCTTAATCTATATTATATCCTTGATTATTATGAGATTAGTCTGCTTTGATTATATATTTGGCATAGATAGTTTATCATTATGTTTATACACATGTTTGCAAAGCACTCACCTTATTGAGTCATGGGTGGGTGGTCAACATTGTGTAAGTGTGGTACTTATACACTGTTTACCTGCAAATGCACTATACTCCGGACCATGTGGTAGATCGCGGGTGTGACATTCCTGTTGAGTCCTTTGTAGTCCACTCTCCGAGTGTAGAACTTAGTAGAACACGGTCTCATTACTTAGTTGTTACTCTGTTTCTCAGCTTCGTAATGGAGATGTTCCTTGTTTATGGATATGAGATAACCTAGCCAATGATTGCCTGATATAATTGCACTAATCAATGTAGATTATGACTAATAGTTAACAGATTACTTAGGAGTTATTATCTTACTTTATATTCTGATCAATGACTTGCCATAGTAGTACTGCTCTAAGGAATATCATCTGAATGGTCTGATTATCATATATTTTATCTCTTTTTATTTGATTGATTCCTGTTTGAGAGTAAAGGATAGTGATTTCGAATATTCATATCACATATGTAGAGTAGCCTTTAATTAATATGTGCCCCTCTGTTTGTTCTCCTTTGGTTAAATATAAATAACGATACCTAGGATAAACTTGGGTGAAATGCTGCAACGGGTGTATTTATCTGTGCGCTTGTGGATATATACTTTAATATCTTTATATAGTTAAGTGGCATGAGTACAATACAACCACACTCTTGGTGTCATGTTGGGGATGACAACCTAACGCGAGTGATGCTAAGAAGTGTCAACAAGCATTTCTGGCGCCGTTACCGGGGAGGCAACGGAATGACACACTAAGTTAGAAAACATCATAAGAGCATAAACACACTTCCACATCTAGGAACACTCTTACACATGTGATATTCGAATTACATCACTTGATCCTTTACTCTAACAGGAATCAATCAAATAAAAAGAGATAAAATATATGATAATCAGACCATTCAGATGATATTCCTTAGAGCAGTACTACTATGGCAAGTCATTGATCAGAATATAAAGTAAGATAATAACTCCTAAGTAATCTGTTAACTATTAGTCATAATCTACATTGATTAGTGCAATTATATCAGGCAATCATTGGCTAGGTTATCTCATATCCATAAACAAGGAACATCTCCATTACGAAGCTGAGAAACAGAGTAACAACTAAGTAATGAGACCGTGTTCTACTAAGTTCTACACTCGGAGAGTGGACTACAAAGGACTCAACAGGAATGTCACACCCGCGATCTACCACATGGTCCGGAGTATAGTGCATTTGCAGGTAAACAGTGTATAAGTACCACACTTACACAATGTTGACCACCCACCCATGACTCAATAAGGTGAGTGCTTTGCAAACATGTGTATAAACATAATGATAAACTATCTATGCCAAATATATAATCAAAGCAGACTAATCTCATAATAATCAAGGATATAATATAGATTAAGAACAAGATCATATCTAATGTATCAAGAATAATGATCAAGAACAATGAACTAGAACTAGACAATGATGAACTAGAACAATTACGAACTAGAAGATAAACAATTAGAACATGAAGAACTAGAACATGAACTAGATCAAGAACTAGAAGAACTGATGAACTAGATGAATATCTGAAGAACAATATTGATACAAGAGAGAAGAACTGGATTTATCAAGCTCCTCTTGACTAGATCTGGAGCCCAAGGCTGCTTGACTCCTCTACTTCTAATTCTAATCTAGCTATGCCTAGATCGTCAACAGACTGCTAGACAGTGGCCTGCTCTGCAAAGCGTTAGAAAAAAGCTAAAGAAAGAAGAGAGACATCAGTATAGTTTCTAGGAATTTTGCATTGGGAACTTGGGAGTCCTAGACCCTTCATGCCTACATGTACTCTTGCTTTGTGTTCAAGCTAACAAACGTGTTAGTCCACGTCGGGCCTCGCCTTAATGCCATGTCAAAAAAAGACTAGGCCCACAGTCATTCTGTCTCATGAACCATTTCGAAACTGCTCATTCCCCGGTCGCATAAGTTAAGGAGGCAAATTAGAACGTGTTTTGCAATTCCAAACCGTCATCATGACCCTAAAGCATCTCATAAAATGGGTTTTAGTGTTGAGCCCTGGTGTTGCCGTGTTGGTGAGGTAGCCCCTACGTGGGCAAAAGTGACGGGCATCAGAGACACTTCAGTACTGAATACCCCAATTTAGGGCTTCCCCAATGCTCTAGGTTGGAGTGCTGCCCCGGCCTCCATGTCACCTGTAGAAGCTGCAGAGGTTTCATCTGACGAAAACAACAAGCGATTGATGGGGGTGTGTTGTGGTAGAGGAAAACTATAGGGTGACCTTAGCTTCTGGGGACCACGTCTAGTTTATGTACTAGCAAGGAGCAAGGGTGGTCCTAGAAACACTGTAAAAGTAAGAAGGTAAAAGGAGCTTTTAGACTCTACCGTACATTAGCTCCCGTTGTAGAATTGCGCTGCCTCATTTGGGGGGTGTTTAGATGATTTTTTTGGAATTTGGCTACTGTAGCACTTTCGTTTGTATTTAGCAATTAGTGTCCAATCATGGACTAATTTGGCTCAAAAGATTCATCTCGTGATTTACAACCAAACTATGCAATTAGTTATTTTTTATCTATATTTAGTGCTCCATGCATGTGTCCAAAGATTTGATGTGATGAAGAGAGAGTGTAAAAATTTGGAATTTGGAAGGCATCTAAACAAGGCCTTGCTTCTTGTTCATATGGCTTAACTTTTTTCAAACCACTAGAAAATATACGCCGGCGTTGGTCGTGCCCTTAGTGGTAGTCTGACAGACCTAACCAAAATACATCTCACTTTATGACGGTCCTAACGATAAAACTACTCAATAGCTTCTCTCGCCTCGTGCCCTATGCCACCACGCTTGCTCGCCCACGTGCAGCATTGAGCTCGCTTGCCCCTGAGTTCTGTCGCCCACACTGACTACCTACTCTAGTCGTGCTCACTTGCTTGCCCAAGAGCCGCCGACCACAACGACTACCTGCTCCTGTTGTGGCCACCGTGTGCCCCCTAGCTCCGGCCGTAATCGCCAACAACCCCGCCCGCCTCATCCACACCAACCCACTGCGCCCGTTTTCCCAAACCGTTATCGCGTGTGCGAGCACGCGACTATATTGTTCGTGCTTGAGCGGCCGCCAGTGTGCCCTGCAACCAAGAGTTGTGCTCTCACCCTAGTAGTTTGGCCCTCCATGTTGCATTTGTGCCGCCCCTGTTGGCCTTGCCTGACTCGCGCACCTGCCACAACACGCACCCACGCTGTGACATCTCCGCCCGCGCCTTGCGCCAGGATGACACCTTGCACCCGCAGAGAAGGAAAGGGGAAGGGGACAAGAACGAGAAAGGATAAGGAGAGAGAAAAATAGTGGTGAATGGAGTTTTTCGCTGACGTGGTAGTGAGAGAAGCTATTGAGTAGTTTTATCGTTAGGACCGTCATAAAGTGAGATGTATTTTGGTTAGGTCTGTCAGACTACCACTAAGGGCACGACCAACGCCGGCGTATATTTTCTAGTGGTTTGAAAAAGTTAAGCCATATGAACAAGAAGCAAGGCCTTGTTTAGATGCCTTCCAAATTCCAAATTTTTACACTCTCTCTTCATCACATCAAATCTTTGGACACATGCATGGAGCACTAAATATAGATAAAAAATAACTAATTGCATAGTTTGGTTGTAAATCACGAGATGAATCTTTTGAGCCAAATTAGTCCATGATTGGACACTAATTGCTAAATACAAACGAAAGTGCTACAGTAGCCAAATTCCAAAAAAAATCATCTAAACACCCCCCAAATGAGGCAGCGCAATTCTACAACGGGAGCTAATGTACGGTAGAGTCTAAAAGCTCCTTTTACCTTCTTACTTTTACAGTGTTTCTAGGACCACCCTTGCTCCTTGCTAGTACATAAACTAGACGTGGTCCCCAGAAGCTAAGGTCACCCTATAGTTTTCCTCTACCACAACACACCCCCATCAATCGCTTGTTGTTTTCGTCAGATGAAACCTCTGCAGCTTCTACAGGTGACATGGAGGCCGGGGCAGCACTCCAACCTAGAGCATTGGGGAAGCCCTAAATTGGGGTATTCAGTACTGAAGTGTCTCTGATGCCCGTCACTTTTGCCCACGTAGGGGCTACCTCACCAACACGGCAACACCAGGGCTCAACACTAAAACCCATTTTATGAGATGCTTTAGGGTCATGATGACGGTTTGGAATTGCAAAACACGTTCTAATTTGCCTCCTTAACTTATGCGACCGGGGAATGAGCAGTTTCGAAATGGTTCATGAGACAGAATGACTGTGGGCCTAGTCTTTTTTTGACATGGCATTAAGGCGAGGCCCGACGTGGACTAACACGTTTGTTAGCTTGAACACAAAGCAAGAGTACATGTAGGCATGAAGGGTCTAGGACTCCCAAGTTCCCAATGCAAAATTCCTAGAAACTATACTGATGTCTCTCTTCTTTCTTTAGCTTTTTTCTAACGCTTTGCAGAGCAGGCCACTGTCTAGCAGTCTGTTGACGATCTAGGCATAGCTAGATTAGAATTAGAAGTAGAGGAGTCAAGCAGCCTTGGGCTCCAGATCTAGTCAAGAGGAGCTTGATAAATCCAGTTCTTCTCTCTTGTATCAATATTGTTCTTCAGATATTCATCTAGTTCATCAGTTCTTCTAGTTCTTGATCTAGTTCATGTTCTAGTTCTTCATGTTCTAATTGTTTATCTTCTAGTTCGTAATTGTTCTAGTTCATCATTGTCTAGTTCTAGTTCATTGTTCTTGATCATTATTCTTGATACATTAGATATGATCTTGTTCTTAATCTATATTATATCCTTGATTATTATGAGATTAGTCTGCTTTGATTATATATTTGGCATAGATAGTTTATCATTATGTTTATACACATGTTTGCAAAGCACTCACCTTATTGAGTCATGGGTGGGGTCAACATTGTGTAAGTGTGGTACTTATACACTGTTTACCTGCAAATGCACTATACTCCGGACCATGTGGTAGATCGCGGGTGTGACATTCCTGTTGAGTCCTTTGTAGTCCACTCTCCGAGTGTAGAACTTAGTAGAACACGGTCTCATTACTTAGTTGTTACTCTGTTTCTCAGCTTCGTAATGGAGATGTTCCTTGTTTATGGATATGAGATAACCTAGCCAATGATTGCCTGATATAATTGCACTAATCAATGTAGATTATGACTAATAGTTAACAGATTACTTAGGAGTTATTATCTTACTTTATATTCTGATCAATGACTTGCCATAGTAGTACTGCTCTAAGGAATATCATCTGAATGGTCTGATTATCATATATTTTATCTCTTTTTATTTGATTGATTCCTGTTAGAGTAAAGGATCAAGTGATGTAATTCGAATATCACATGTGTAAGAGTGTTCCTAGATGTGGAAGTGTGTTTATGCTCTTATGATGTTTTCTAACTTAGTGTGTCATTCCGTTGCCTCCCCGGTAACGGCGCCAGAAATGCTTGTTGACACTTCTTAGCATCACTCGCGTTAGGTTGTCATCCCCAACATGACACCAAGAGTGTGGTTGTATTGTACTCATGCCACTTAACTATATAAAGATATTAAAGTATATATCCACAAGCGCACAGATAAATACACCCGTTGCAGCATTTCACCCAAGTTTATCCTAGGTATCGTTATTTATATTTAACCAAAGGAGAACAAACAGAGGGGCACATATTAATTAAAGGCTACTCTACATATGTGATATGAATATTCGAAATCACTATCCTTTACTCTCAAACAGGAATCAATCAAATAAAAAGAGATAAAATATATGATAATCAGACCATTCAGATGATATTCCTTAGAGCAGTACTACTATGGCAAGTCATTGATCAGAATATAAAGTAAGATAATAACTCCTAAGTAATCTGTTAACTATTAGTCATAATCTACATTGATTAGTGCAATTATATCAGGCAATCATTGGCTAGGTTATCTCATATCCATAAACAAGGAACATCTCCATTACGAAGCTGAGAAACAGAGTAACAACTAAGTAATGAGACCGTGTTCTACTAAGTTCTACACTCGGAGAGTGGACTACAAAGGACTCAACAGGAATGTCACACCCGCGATCTACCACATGGTCCGGAGTATAGTGCATTTGCAGGTAAACAGTGTATAAGTACCACACTTACACAATGTTGACCACCCACCCATGACTCAATAAGGTGAGTGCTTTGCAAACATGTGTATAAACATAATGATAAACTATCTATGCCAAATATATAATCAAAGCAGACTAATCTCATAATAATCAAGGATATAATATAGATTAAGAACAAGATCATATCTAATGTATCAAGAATAATGATCAAGAACAATGAACTAGAACTAGACAATGATGAACTAGAACAATTACGAACTAGAAGATAAACAATTAGAACATGAAGAACTAGAACATGAACTAGATCAAGAACTAGAAGAACTGATGAACTAGATGAATATCTGAAGAACAATATTGATACAAGAGAGAAGAACTGGATTTATCAAGCTCCTCTTGACTAGATCTGGAGCCCAAGGCTGCTTGACTCCTCTACTTCTAATTCTAATCTAGCTATGCCTAGATCGTCAACAGACTGCTAGACAGTGGCCTGCTCTGCAAAGCGTTAGAAAAAAGCTAAAGAAAGAAGAGAGACATCAGTATAGTTTCTAGGAATTTTGCATTGGGAACTTGGGAGTCCTAGACCCTTCATGCCTACATGTACTCTTGCTTTGTGTTCAAGCTAACAAACGTGTTAGTCCACGTCGGGCCTCGCCTTAATGCCATGTCAAAAAAAGACTAGGCCCACAGTCATTCTGTCTCATGAACCATTTCGAAACTGCTCATTCCCCGGTCGCATAAGTTAAGGAGGCAAATTAGAACGTGTTTTGCAATTCCAAACCGTCATCATGACCCTAAAGCATCTCATAAAATGGGTTTTAGTGTTGAGCCCTGGTGTTGCCGTGTTGGTGAGGTAGCCCCTACGTGGGCAAAAGTGACGGGCATCAGAGACACTTCAGTACTGAATACCCCAATTTAGGGCTTCCCCAATGCTCTAGGTTGGAGTGCTGCCCCGGCCTCCATGTCACCTGTAGAAGCTGCAGAGGTTTCATCTGACGAAAACAACAAGCGATTGATGGGGGTGTGTTGTGGTAGAGGAAAACTATAGGGTGACCTTAGCTTCTGGGGACCACGTCTAGTTTATGTACTAGCAAGGAGCAAGGGTGGTCCTAGAAACACTGTAAAAGTAAGAAGGTAAAAGGAGCTTTTAGACTCTACCGTACATTAGCTCCCGTTGTAGAATTGCGCTGCCTCATTTGGGGGGTGTTTAGATGATTTTTTTGGAATTTGGCTACTGTAGCACTTTCGTTTGTATTTAGCAATTAGTGTCCAATCATGGACTAATTTGGCTCAAAAGATTCATCTCGTGATTTACAACCAAACTATGCAATTAGTTATTTTTTATCTATATTTAGTGCTCCATGCATGTGTCCAAAGATTTGATGTGATGAAGAGAGAGTGTAAAAATTTGGAATTTGGAAGGCATCTAAACAAGGCCTTGCTTCTTGTTCATATGGCTTAACTTTTTTCAAACCACTAGAAAATATACGCCGGCGTTGGTCGTGCCCTTAGTGGTAGTCTGACAGACCTAACCAAAATACATCTCACTTTATGACGGTCCTAACGATAAAACTACTCAATAGCTTCTCTCACTACCACGTCAGCGAAAAACTCCATTCACCACTATTTTTCTCTCTCCTTATCCTTTCTCGTTCTTGTCCCCTTCCCTTTCCTTCTCTGCGGGTGCAAGGTGTCATCCTGGCGCAAGGCGCGGGCGGAGATGTCACAGCGTGGGTGCGTGTTGTGGCAGGTGCGCGAGTCAGGCAAGGCCAACAGGGGCGGCACAAATGCAACATGGAGGGCCAAACTACTAGGGTGAGAGCACAACTCTTGGTTGCAGGGCACACTGGCGGCCGCTCAAGCACGAACAATATAGTCGCGTGCTCGCACACGCGATAACGGTTTGGGAAAACGGGCGCAGTGGGTTGGTGTGGATGAGGCGGGCGGGGTTGTTGGCGATTACGGCCGGAGCTAGGGGGCACACGGTGGCCACAACAGGAGCAGGTAGTCGTTGTGGTCGGCGGCTCTTGGGCAAGCAAGTGAGCACGACTAGAGTAGGTAGTCAGTGTGGGCGACAGAACTCAGGGGCAAGCGAGCTCAATGCTGCACGTGGGCGAGCAAGCGTGGTGGCATAGGGCACGAGGCGAGAGAACGACTCAAGCGCATGACAAACTCAGAGCATGTGGTCGACACGTATAGGTCAAGAAACTACCAATTTCTAACTTGAGAAACAGTGGTAAATTTCTTACCACATCAGCTTTTTTATGACATGGCAACTCATTTAATTCTATGGAAACTATCTCCCTCTTTGCGTTGGGATTGCTCTTACGGTGCATGAAAAGTGAAAAGTGATGAGTGTCGTCGCTCCTATAAGTGATGGATCTTGCATTGGTTTTGCTCATCACTTTGTACTTAATGCCATGTTAAAATAAAAAAGCTAAGCTAACCTAGTCTCTCTCATGAACCATTTCAAAACAGCTAAGTAACCAATCGCTAGCTTATGACCTAGCGCCCGCTTCCACCTTGATGACCTCCGAATCCACGCTGTACTCCTCACTGGCGACGTCTAGATCCACTGTGGGACTTTCTCTGTGACGTGCTTTGTAGAGGCGTCCTCCTCCCGGTGGCTTCGACGGATCAGCGGCAGGTTCAACGAATTTGCCTCTTCTTCCTCCTAAGATCTATGAGCGCGGGCACCTCATCGTCCCCAAGCATGGTGTGGGGACTCCACCTACTGCTCTTCCCCAACATGGCAATGGCTCCATCGCCTTCTTTACCGATGTCAACCCCCGGTCCCCCGAGCATGCATTGACATCATTGCCTCCTCCCTTTTTAGGGTTTGAGAAGGGAATACCTCACCTTAGAGATGTGTTGACGCTTGTATTTAATAAATAAATGGATGTGTTAGAGGAAAAATGGAAAAGTACAATGGATATGCATGGACTAGGGCTAAAATGAATTGATAAATGTATTGTGTCTTAGATGAATGCTTGGATGGATTTAATCTGACATTATGGATGAGTTGTTGCATGGGTTATTAGGGCTATTTGACGGATGACATTTTGGGATTTTCTTTCATGGATGGACGGATAAATAAATAGTCAAAATAATCAACCAAATGTGTTACAGTTTCAATGAATTCATAGAAAGTAAGTATTAAGTATTAACACAGCTCTGATAATCACAACGCTCATCGAAGATTCACTTAGATAGCATCTTGAGGCAAGGGGCATAAGGCATATATGAACCTATGCGGATATACTTGTTATCTCTTCCTCGTGTCTTCGCTTATGGGCGTATGGTTATATATATGTTGGGAAGCCGAGACTTGAGAAAAGGTACTCAAGAACATCTAAATGTACCTGGACATCCTCTTTAGTAGGTTGGTTTTTGTGGCCTCAAGCCTTTAGGGCAAGGCCAACGCATCTTCAAAAAGTTATAACTCACAAAAAAGTAGATGTCCAAGTAGATATCATGGTGTGAGACCTACGGTCTTCCTAGTGGAGGCTACTAGTCCTACCACCTTACTTTGTGCATTTGCACACCCTGTTCGCTTGAGCTACTTTTCAACTATGGAATAGTGTTTTTCTCTCATAACATTTCAGCATAAGCATCAGCATAAGCCAAATTTCACTTTTAAGCTTTTCAGCGATTCATCAGGCTGTTTGCCAGTCTCTCCGTTCTCTCCATCTTCACAGCGTGCGCTCCGGCAGGTGTTTCGTGCTTTTGTCAGATCAAGCCTCCGCTGCCTCTGCAGGCCACCTGTGAGGATACAATCTGGCCTGATCTGGATACACGGTGCATATGTGGTACTTGAGACCACCATCCACGGTGTAGCCTTGGGCACGGCCTTACTTGACTTTAGATGCTGAAGCCCCTCACCCCCTACTAGGCCCCGCGGCAGCAGAGCCTCAACCTTGTCTACCCCGACTGCGGCAAGCCATGCCGCTCTTAGACCGTAAGATCCCACCCTTCCCTCTCTTCCTCTCCTAATTTTCTGCGGAATGGCGTGCATCATAGATTCACTCCGGTGCAAGTAGCGGGATTCTTGATCCGATTCCAATCATATAGTCTCGATGGTTATTGATTTCCACGGCTGTGCGCAAGAGGTGGACTTGCACACCAAGCACACGGGCTATTCGGAATTCGTGGACAAGATCGCGGAGGCGGCCAAACCCATTGATCTCCAGGTGTCGCTTACGCTGACCACCGAGATGCCATGGACATCGATGCCTTGGCATTGGTGAGCGGGGAGCCACAAGGTTGGGTTTTCGTTTCCATTGTCTCAGCCTCATGAGCGTTGATGTTGTTACTTACTAACTAGCTATTGTGCTGTATTATGGTTGTGGCAGAGAAGGTTGTCCAGGAGGTGAATGCTCACGGACCTTGATGGCACGGGTTTCTCGACAACAGGTGCCACTAGGGCGCTTCACTTCTCTGGTATGTTTAGTGATGCTGTCGGGTTCTCTTGCTGTAATGTTTGGAGTGCTTTGACTGAAACTAGAAAGTTTTACACATGCAAATTTATTCCCCAAAACTATAAGAATCATGGATTCCAATCTCTGTATTTCCGTTATGAAAGTAATGGGAATGGGAAGGTTTCTCGGCTAGAAAAAAATAAGAATCATGGATAGTAATTTCGTTGCTTTTAAGTAATGAAATTTGGCTTTGCTATGGTGGGAAAAAAGAAGAAGCATGGATTAATGGATAAGTATACAATTCAAGATGGCCTATTTTGTTTTGTGAACTTCGATCCATGATCCATCTCACTTGCATGCCTACATACAGGCTGGGGTTGGCTTGCGTTGGGCACTATTCCTTGAGGTTTTTAGATACGTGAGGAGGAAGAATGGGGCAAATGCAACCCCAATGGCAAGGACAGCAACAACATCATCACCAACAATGTTGGTGGTGGCCAAGAAGTTCGAGTTCAACAGCACTAGCAAGAAGATAGACAAGCTTAGGCCATACATGCCATCTCAACTGTGACGTACTCATTATCTTGTTTTCTTCTTGCTAGTGCTGTTGAACTCGAACTTCTTGGCCACCACCAACATTGTTGGTGATGATGTTGTTGCTGTCCTTGCCATTGGGGTTGCATTTGCCCCATTCTTCCTCCTCACGTATCTAAAAACCTCAAGGAATAGTGCCCAACGCAAGCCAACCCCAGCCTGTATGTAGGCATGCAAGTGAGATGGATCATGGATCGAAGTTCACAAAACAAAATAGGCCATCTTGAATTGTATACTTATCCATTAATCCATGCTTCTTCTTTTTTCCCACCATAGCAAAGCCAAATTTCATTACTTAAAAGCAACGAAATTACTATCCATGATTCTTATTTTTTTCTAGCCGAGAAACCTTCCCATTCCCATTACTTTCATAACGGAAATACAGAGATTGGAATCCATGATTCTTATAGTTTTGGGGAATAAATTTGCATGTGTAAAACTTTCTAGTTTCAGTCAAAGCACTCCAAACATTACAGCAAGAGAACCCGACAGCATCACTAAACATACCAGAGAAGTGAAGCGCCCTAGTGGCACCTGTTGTCGAGAAACCCGTGCCATCAAGGTCCGTGAGCATTCACCTCCTGGACAACCTTCTCTACCACAACCATAATACAGCACAATAGCTAGTTAGTAAGTAACAACATCAACGCTCATGAGGCTGAGACAATGGAAACGAAAACCCAACCTTGTGGCTCCCCGCTCACCAATGCCAAGGCATCGATGTCCATGGCATCTCGGTGGTCAGCGTAAGCGACACCTGGAGATCAATGGGTTTGGCCGCCTCCGCGATCTTGTCCACGAATTCCGAATAGCCCGTGTGCTTGGTGTGCAAGTCCACCTCTTGCGCACAGCCGTGGAAATCAATAACCATCGAGACTATATGATTGGAATCGGATCAAGAATCCCGCTACTTGCACCGGAGTGAATCTATGATGCACGCCATTCCGCAGAAAATTAGGAGAGGAAGAGAGGGAAGGGTGGGATCTTACGGTCTAAGAGCGGCATGGCTTGCCGCAGTCGGGGTAGACAAGGTTGAGGCTCTGCTGCCGCGGGGCCTAGTAGGGGGTGAGGGGCTTCAGCATCTAAAGTCAAGTAAGGCCGTGCCCAAGGCTACACCGTGGATGGTGGTCTCAAGTACCACATATGCACCGTGTATCCAGATCAGGCCAGATTGTATCCTCACAGGTGGCCTGCAGAGGCAGCGGAGGCTTGATCTGACAAAAGCACGAAACACCTGCCGGAGCGCACGCTGTGAAGATGGAGAGAACGGAGAGACTGGCAAACAGCCTGATGAATCGCTGAAAAGCTTAAAAGTGAAATTTGGCTTATGCTGATGCTTATGCTGAAATGTTATGAGAGAAAAACACTATTCCATAGTTGAAAAGTAGCTCAAGCGAACAGGGTGTGCAAATGCACAAAGTAAGGTGGTAGGACTAGTAGCCTCCACTAGGAAGACCGTAGGTCTCACACCATGATATCTACTTGGACATCTACTTTTTTGTGAGTTATAACTTTTTGAAGATGCGTTGGCCTTGCCCTAAAGGCTTGAGGCCACAAAAACCAACCTACTAAAGAGGATGTCCAGGTACATTTAGATGTTCTTGAGTACCTTTTCTCAAGTCTCGGCTTCCCAACATATATATAACCATACGCCCATAAGCGAAGACACGAGGAAGAGATAACAAGTATATCCGCATAGGTTCATATATGCCTTATGCCCCTTGCCTCAAGATGCTATCTAAGTGAATCTTCGATGAGCGTTGTGATTATCAGAGCTGTGTTAATACTTAATACTTACTTTCTATGAATTCATTGAAACTGTAACACATTTGGTTGATTATTTTGACTATTTATTTATCCGTCCATCCATGAAAGAAAATCCCAAAATGTCATCCGTCAAATAGCCCTAATAACCCATGCAACAACTCATCCATAATGTCAGATTAAATCCATCCAAGCATTCATCTAAGACACAATACATTTATCAATTCATTTTAGCCCTAGTCCATGCATATCCATTGTACTTTTCCATTTTTCCTCTAACACATCCATTTATTTATTAAATACAAGCGTCAACACATCTCTAAGGTGAGGTATTCCCTTCTCAAACCCTAAAAAGGGAGGAGGCAATGATGTCAATGCATGCTCGGGGGACCGGGGGTTGACATCGGTAAAGAAGGCGATGGAGCCATTGCCATGTTGGGGAAGAGCAGTAGGTGGAGTCCCCACACCATGCTTGGGGACGATGAGGTGCCCGCGCTCATAGATCTTAGGAGGAAGAAGAGGCAAATTCGTTGAACCTGCCGCTGATCCGTCGAAGCCACCGGGAGGAGGACGCCTCTACAAAGCACGTCACAGAGAAAGTCCCACAGTGGATCTAGACGTCGCCAGTGAGGAGTACAGCGTGGATTCGGAGGTCATCAAGGTGGAAGCGGGCGCTAGGTCATAAGCTAGCGATTGGTTACTTAGCTGTTTTGAAATGGTTCATGAGAGAGACTAGGTTAGCTTAGCTTTTTATTTTAACATGGCATTAAGTACAAAGTGATGAGCAAAACCAATGCAAGATCCATCACTTATAGGAGCGACGACACTCATCACTTTTCACTTTTCATGCACCGTAAGAGCAATCCCAACGCAAAGAGGGAGATAGTTTCCATAGAATTAAATGAGTTGCCATGTCATAAAAAAGCTGATGTGGTAAGAAATTTACCACTGTTTCTCAAGTTAGAAATTGGTAGTTTCTTGACCTATACGTGTCGACCACATGCTCTGAGTTTGTCATGCGCTTGAGTCGTTCTCTCGCCTCGTGCCCTATGCCACCACGCTTGCTCGCCCACGTGCAGCATTGAGCTCGCTTGCCCCTGAGTTCTGTCGCCCACACTGACTACCTACTCTAGTCGTGCTCACTTGCTTGCCCAAGAGCCGCCGACCACAACGACTACCTGCTCCTGTTGTGGCAGGTGCGCGAGTCAGGCAAGGCCAACAGGGGCGGCACAAATGCAACATGGAGGGCCAAACTACTAGGGTGAGAGCACAACTCTTGGTTGCAGGGCACACTGGCGGCCGCTCAAGCACGAACAATATAGTCGCGTGCTCGCACACGCGATAACGGTTTGGGAAAACGGGCGCAGTGGGTTGGTGTGGATGAGGCGGGCGGGGTTGTTGGCGATTACGGCCGGAGCTAGGGGGCACACGGTGGCCACAACAGGAGCAGGTAGTCGTTGTGGTCGGCGGCTCTTGGGCAAGCAAGTGAGCACGACTAGAGTAGGTAGTCAGTGTGGGCGACAGAACTCAGGGGCAAGCGAGCTCAATGCTGCACGTGGGCGAGCAAGCGTGGTGGCATAGGGCACGAGGCGAGAGAACGACTCAAGCGCATGACAAACTCAGAGCATGTGGTCGACACGTATAGGTCAAGAAACTACCAATTTCTAACTTGAGAAACAGTGGTAAATTTCTTACCACATCAGCTTTTTTATGACATGGCAACTCATTTAATTCTATGGAAACTATCTCCCTCTTTGCGTTGGGATTGCTCTTACGGTGCATGAAAAGTGAAAAGTGATGAGTGTCGTCGCTCCTATAAGTGATGGATCTTGCATTGGTTTTGCTCATCACTTTGTACTTAATGCCATGTTAAAATAAAAAAGCTAAGCTAACCTAGTCTCTCTCATGAACCATTTCAAAACAGCTAAGTAACCAATCGCTAGCTTATGACCTAGCGCCCGCTTCCACCTTGATGACCTCCGAATCCACGCTGTACTCCTCACTGGCGACGTCTAGATCCACTGTGGGACTTTCTCTGTGACGTGCTTTGTAGAGGCGTCCTCCTCCCGGTGGCTTCGACGGATCAGCGGCAGGTTCAACGAATTTGCCTCTTCTTCCTCCTAAGATCTATGAGCGCGGGCACCTCATCGTCCCCAAGCATGGTGTGGGGACTCCACCTACTGCTCTTCCCCAACATGGCAATGGCTCCATCGCCTTCTTTACCGATGTCAACCCCCGGTCCCCCGAGCATGCATTGACATCATTGCCTCCTCCCTTTTTAGGGTTTGAGAAGGGAATACCTCACCTTAGAGATGTGTTGACGCTTGTATTTAATAAATAAATGGATGTGTTAGAGGAAAAATGGAAAAGTACAATGGATATGCATGGACTAGGGCTAAAATGAATTGATAAATGTATTGTGTCTTAGATGAATGCTTGGATGGATTTAATCTGACATTATGGATGAGTTGTTGCATGGGTTATTAGGGCTATTTGACGGATGACATTTTGGGATTTTCTTTCATGGATGGACGGATAAATAAATAGTCAAAATAATCAACCAAATGTGTTACAGTTTCAATGAATTCATAGAAAGTAAGTATTAAGTATTAACACAGCTCTGATAATCACAACGCTCATCGAAGATTCACTTAGATAGCATCTTGAGGCAAGGGGCATAAGGCATATATGAACCTATGCGGATATACTTGTTATCTCTTCCTCGTGTCTTCGCTTATGGGCGTATGGTTATATATATGTTGGGAAGCCGAGACTTGAGAAAAGGTACTCAAGAACATCTAAATGTACCTGGACATCCTCTTTAGTAGGTTGGTTTTTGTGGCCTCAAGCCTTTAGGGCAAGGCCAACGCATCTTCAAAAAGTTATAACTCACAAAAAAGTAGATGTCCAAGTAGATATCATGGTGTGAGACCTACGGTCTTCCTAGTGGAGGCTACTAGTCCTACCACCTTACTTTGTGCATTTGCACACCCTGTTCGCTTGAGCTACTTTTCAACTATGGAATAGTGTTTTTCTCTCATAACATTTCAGCATAAGCATCAGCATAAGCCAAATTTCACTTTTAAGCTTTTCAGCGATTCATCAGGCTGTTTGCCAGTCTCTCCGTTCTCTCCATCTTCACAGCGTGCGCTCCGGCAGGTGTTTCGTGCTTTTGTCAGATCAAGCCTCCGCTGCCTCTGCAGGCCACCTGTGAGGATACAATCTGGCCTGATCTGGATACACGGTGCATATGTGGTACTTGAGACCACCATCCACGGTGTAGCCTTGGGCACGGCCTTACTTGACTTTAGATGCTGAAGCCCCTCACCCCCTACTAGGCCCCGCGGCAGCAGAGCCTCAACCTTGTCTACCCCGACTGCGGCAAGCCATGCCGCTCTTAGACCGTAAGATCCCACCCTTCCCTCTCTTCCTCTCCTAATTTTCTGCGGAATGGCGTGCATCATAGATTCACTCCGGTGCAAGTAGCGGGATTCTTGATCCGATTCCAATCATATAGTCTCGATGGTTATTGATTTCCACGGCTGTGCGCAAGAGGTGGACTTGCACACCAAGCACACGGGCTATTCGGAATTCGTGGACAAGATCGCGGAGGCGGCCAAACCCATTGATCTCCAGGTGTCGCTTACGCTGACCACCGAGATGCCATGGACATCGATGCCTTGGCATTGGTGAGCGGGGAGCCACAAGGTTGGGTTTTCGTTTCCATTGTCTCAGCCTCATGAGCGTTGATGTTGTTACTTACTAACTAGCTATTGTGCTGTATTATGGTTGTGGCAGAGAAGGTTGTCCAGGAGGTGAATGCTCACGGACCTTGATGGCACGGGTTTCTCGACAACAGGTGCCACTAGGGCGCTTCACTTCTCTGGTATGTTTAGTGATGCTGTCGGGTTCTCTTGCTGTAATGTTTGGAGTGCTTTGACTGAAACTAGAAAGTTTTACACATGCAAATTTATTCCCCAAAACTATAAGAATCATGGATTCCAATCTCTGTATTTCCGTTATGAAAGTAATGGGAATGGGAAGGTTTCTCGGCTAGAAAAAAATAAGAATCATGGATAGTAATTTCGTTGCTTTTAAGTAATGAAATTTGGCTTTGCTATGGTGGGAAAAAAGAAGAAGCATGGATTAATGGATAAGTATACAATTCAAGATGGCCTATTTTGTTTTGTGAACTTCGATCCATGATCCATCTCACTTGCATGCCTACATACAGGCTGGGGTTGGCTTGCGTTGGGCACTATTCCTTGAGGTTTTTAGATACGTGAGGAGGAAGAATGGGGCAAATGCAACCCAATGGCAAGGACAGCAACAACATCATCACCAACAATGTTGGTGGTGGCCAAGAAGTTCGAGTTCAACAGCACTAGCAAGAAGAAAGACAAGAGTACGTCACAGTTGA
>JAHUYU010002656.1:0-18578 GCA_030439765.1 Tripidium arundinaceum | reverse complement strand
TAATAAATTTGTTATGTACTTGAAAAATACCACTAAAGGCTCACTAAACTACATTACGGGTTCAGTGTATTCTTGCAACACCTTTAATAACAGCAAGACACTTATTGATGCGACATCATAAACAAAGTCTTGGGGAAAAAATGAATTTTGCCTCATTTTCAAAGAAAAAATAGTTAAATGTGTTTCATAAACCTTGTCCTGAAAATCAGCAGCATTAGCAAAAGCAATGCCATCAGCATTATCTTCATTATTCATCGAAGGTTGACCAGATGCAACCTGTCACCATTAAGGAGCAATTTACCGAAGTCAGAAAGGGCATACGTTCTATGGACATCAGTAACCATTTATCAATATTCAGACCTTTTTATCTCTTGATTGAATAACCTTTTCATCCTTTGAAGCAGCGTAATTAGTACTGCTGTTCAAGGTACTCCTTGCAACTTCAACCAATTGCTGCAGTGAATCAGGTGACCCAGGCCTGATTGCAAGCTGTAACACAGCAAACATTACCATTACTCGCAAGCCAACTAGGAGATGAGGGAAACATAAAATATACACTCCAAATACCTTCGATAAGGCATCAACAACATTAGAAAGCTCGGAGACGCTACTGGATTCTTGGGTAACCAATGTCTTGATGAGTGATATAGCAAATTCTGTTGCCGTCTCTGAGGACAAGCAAATGAAGTCCACACTCAGTGATCAGAATTATAAAAAGTACGCAGTAGCATATACATTGCTTAATGAGTTTAGAGGTGAAAGCAGGAAGGATTGGGTAGAATGTGTGGATGTATTGCAATGAGCCCTCGAGCGGTACAAACAGAGTACAAGACTTGGGGGGTAAGACACCTCCCCGATACACATGGCAATACGTGATTACAATATCCCTAACTACCAAATATACTACATCCTATAGGATCGAGATGGTTTGACTAGAGGGGGGTGAATAGTCGTTTCTAAAACTTGATCGCGAAGGCTAGCCAAAATGAATGCGGACTTAAACTAAAGGTCTAGCCACGACTACAACCCTCTAAGTTCACGGGCACCCTAACAAGAGACTAAGCAAGAGAGCAAATATGGTACCAAGCTACTGAGAGCTCACCTAAACAAGTCTAGTATACAAGGTCAATCAACCTAAGCAAGTAGAACTCAAGCAAGCACAAGGGAGCTCCTACACATACTAGTGAGCAAAAGATAAACACTAACTACAAGCTACACTAGCACAAGAACAACTAAACTTAGTGCTAAAGGTGTTGATGGTCTTGCGTGACACCACTTGGGAGTTAGCCTTTTGTGGAAATTGATGACAAAGGGGGAGAAGATGGACATAGAGATATCATGAAGAGCAAAATTAGAGAATAGAAGGGGATCAAATTTTTGGGAAGCACACAAGTAGGGGGAGCAAGCTCATGAACCTTTGATTGTTGCATTTGAGATTTACATACATATGTTTGATTGCACTTGTATGCTTGCATGAAATGGTTGCTAGACAAACTTGATCGATGACTTGTCTCTAAGTGGTATCTAGAGCTTAGTTTGTTGTTTCGAGTAGTAGCTAGAACCGTTTGTTTTTTAATGTTGATCTCACGCGGTCTAGTGTTTGTGCTTGTCTAGCTAACCATGGTGCTAAGGATGAAGATTTCATGTGGTATTCAGGCTACAAACGTATATTTCTATCTCAAAAACCTTAGCACACTTAGTAGTGCTAATTCTCCCATAACTTCATTCTAGCATATTGTGCAAACTTAAACCATTTTAGCATATATGTAGTGGGGGGGAGGGTTAACACTACCAAGTAGGATTTTGTGAAACTTATCCAGTTCTCTTCAAGTGGTCTTCTTGCTTGGATAGGTAGCACGAAGTCAAAACCAAGTTAGCAATTTACACTTGTGTGAAGTGCTAGCTTCGAATTGCATCAACCAAAAAGGAGATTGAAAGCCCTAGTTTGCTTTTGGTAATTGAGTGATAACTAGTGGACTAATGCTTTTAATGGAGATGATTGAGCTAGGTCCACATGAAGGAGTTGAGCAAGGCTAGAAGATGGTGGAGATGATGCTCATCACCAAAAGAAGCAAGTGTTCAACCTTGGAGAGAACAGAAGGAGATGGAGTTAGGAGCAAGCCCGAAGGCAAAGGTATATCAATAGTGCTTTTGCCGGCCAAGGTGCAATAGAGTGCACAATTGGGTTTTAGGATAGATAGTCGTACTACTAAGAGGGGATTTCTAAAGCAAATACAGTTATCTAGAGCCAGAGCCGGTTTAAACTAACTTTGCATATGCATTAGACCTAGCGATGTGGTGAGAATGCAAAGAGAAAATGCTAACTCATGTGCTTAAAGAGTTGGTGTTCATGTGGAACACATTTGGAGAAAAGCTTGTTTGAGAGAGGGTTGATTGCAGGTCACCGGATTTATCCGATGCTAGGCCTCAGGGTCACCAGAGAAAAGGCACTAGCCTTAACCCCAAGCTAACCATTTGCTTTGACTGGGTGACCGGATTTATCTGGTGGTGCCCGAGTCTCGGCACCGGAGGCTCCTAAGGGGGTGACGTTGCTAACGCGGGAGAATTCAAATGCTTGTGCTGCATTGTCCGATGTTTCTGGATGGGGGGCATAGGAGTTTTCCAGTGCTTCCCTATCTCTGCGGAAGGTTTGTAGGGGTCACTGGAGAAAAAAAGGATAAAGGAGGAAAATCCTCACCTGTGAATTAAATTGCCCGAGAGCTCGAAGTTGGCACCGGGTTTCTCCGGTGGGGTCACTGGGGAAGAACCGAAGCATGCGGCCTACACTAGCCGTGCACAGCGCGTCCTGGCTCGTTGGGCCACTAGATTTCTTCGGTGATTATCTCAGCAAGGCATTGGAGGAAGCAGCATTCCAACGGCTATATGACCGTTTGAATATAGCCGTTGGAGGGCAAAGCCCTTTCTCTGGTGGTGGCTCTCTGGTGTCACCAAAGTTTTTCCGGTGACCCCGCAAACAGCCAACCAATAGAGCACAACGGCTAGTTTTTGTTGGGGGCTATAAACAGGGGTGTTCAGCCATTTGGGCTCTCTTGGCCATTTCCACTGGTCCACACTCTCTTGGAGTTCAAGAACACAGTCCAACAACTTGCTTGACTTGAGATTGATCTAGAGTAAGATTGAGGATTGATCTAGTGCATTTGCTTAGAGAGTTTGCATCTAGTGCCACTAGTTCTTCGTTGTTGCTGCGGACTTCTTGTTACTCGGGTGGTTGCCGTCACTTAGACAGCTTGGAGCTTGTTGAAATCGTTGAGCACCACTTGGTGAATGTGTGGGGGTTCTGATCGACTGATTGTGAGAGGCTTGGTGCTTATCCTCGCGGAGATTGCAAGAGCAACCCTTAGGGGAATCAAGAGGCTTGTTGGAGTGCCTTGATAACTTAGCCGGCACTTATACAAGCGCCCACGTTGGGGCCAAACTTAGCCGTTGCTAGGCTTGTGGAGAAGCGGTAGTCCAAGGACTCGCCTCAACAAGGACGTAGGTTGCCGGCAAGCAACCGAACTCGGGTGGAAAAATTCATTTTGTCACTTGCCCCGGTGGTTTTCCCCCCGCATACTCTTGTGCTATTTACTTGTAGAGTAGCTGCTTTAGCCCTCTAGTCAAGTAGAGTAGTTCACTTAGTTGCTTTACTTTAGTAGCTCGATTAGTTGTTTAGCAAGCCTCGAGTAACTTGTGTGCAATAGTGTAGCTTGTCTCTACTTTGCTCACTAGAATTGTGTAGGAGGCTTGATTGTTTGTGCTAGGCTAGGCGCGTAGAAATATTAGGGATCACCTCCTTTACTAATATTGTGCCTAATTGTGTCTCTGTCTTTGAAGGAATTTTTAATTAGGCTATTCACCCCACCCCTCTAGCCATCCTAGCGGTCGTTGCACCCCCCCCCCCATGGTCATAGCAATGTCACAATGCAGACGACCAAAATAAACCGATGATGATACGCTTTTTTGTCATCAAAGTAACCGAGGTCGAGGTGAACATGGTTGAAGCTGTAGAGGAAGGTGCAAGTCGGAAGCATCAACATAATCACCAGCTTCGTGTTGATGACCGCAGCAGAGATGGCGAATGTAGACGAAGCTACTTTGATGTATCAACGATTGCTCACACATCATCCATCTGCAACATCAACGGCGACGTTCATGAACGGACCAGATGGCGAATGTAAACGGAGCTGCTCGGATGTATCAACGAGAGCTCACACATCATCCATCTGCATTCTGAAACATCGGCTGCGACATCCCCAGATCCCTAGAGGTGGCAGGAGTAGGCACAGAATCGGACCGAGAACCAGCATGACAAGGACCAGTAGTATGGGTGGCACCATCATGGAGAAAGCGACCGTGAAGATGGTTTGGGCACGAGCAACATCATTGTTGCCTGGGAAGGCCTACAACGACGTCATCCTTAGGAGATTCAATGAACGAACATCGAGGGGTCGGCAGACAGGGCGACTCAATCCTGATCTCTAATCAGGAAAAAGAAAAACATAATAGCAATAGAACT
Organism: Tripidium arundinaceum; assembly: GCA_030439765.1. Lineage (NCBI taxonomy): Eukaryota > Viridiplantae > Streptophyta > Magnoliopsida > Poales > Poaceae > Tripidium > Tripidium arundinaceum. The sequence continues at coordinate 14,062 of JAHUYU010002656.1, read as the reverse complement.
CCATGCATAGATCTCCGGGTAAGGTAACAGCGACGATATGACAGCGCGGACGAAATGGCCCCACCAATGGGACCGGCAACACAGAGAATGTGCAGCCCGGCCGTCGTGGCAGCCCGGGGCGACATGGCAATGGCGGTCCGGCAGCCCCTATGTGTGCAGTGGTCTGCCAGCAGCCCCCCCTCTCCATCCACCCCACCTCACCCTGGCGCAGCGGCCCATTGTCCCCACACACCTCCTCTATAGCCGCACTCGTGCGCTAAGAGCAGTAGTGGTGACCACACTAGGGAAAAGTTGGGGAGGTTTATCTTGGCGACTATAGGCCATGCCTGATGGAACGGCAACGTGGAGGAGCATGTCATGTCCGAGGCGGCAGCGACGGAGAACCAGATAGGCACCTACCATTGCTGCTTGACGCTAGGGCGGCAGATCAATATGACCTAGAGCCGAAACCTTCCTATGATGGTGCTGCCCCTAGTGGAGATCGACCTCCGCCCCTAGTGGAGATCGACCTCCCCGTGGAAGACGTGGTGGTGGCAGCGGGCTTAGGATCAAAACCATAAACTCGCGATACCATGAAACCAGGAAGGATTGGGTATAATGCGTGGATGTATTGTATTGAGCCCTTAGGCGGTATAAATAGAGTGCAAGACTTAGGGGGCAAGACAGGAAGCATGTGTTGGCATGTCGCACATTCTAAAGCACTCCATGGAATGAGACACATTGTTATTCCCAAGGTTGCAAGAACTATAGATGGGTGCTGGCTTCTGCTAAACCCAGAAAATGGAGACATTGAGTTGCTAAACCTAACAAAGTTATAACACAAGGGTCGCTTGGACTCTTTCATTTCATGTTGCACGCTAGTTCTTGTGATCTGGTTTTGTTTATGTGTGTATAGAGTTTTCTTTCAATGGCAACTTTTCTTCTCTTAATGAAATGGCACAGCTCTCCTGTGCGTTTGAGAAAAATTGAGTTGCTTCATTGCAATATTTCTCTTTTCCAATGTCAAACACATTGCATCCAGTTCCACTGCTATAAATGAAATGAATACGATCCATATTTACCTTAGCTTAACCTTAGCAATCATGTTTTGCAGTGTATAACCCCAATCAAACATTGCATACCTCACCAATGGGTGTTGCCTTCTCATTTTGTTAGTTTCGGAAAGCCAAATCACGTGTCCATGTTAGAGAAAATAGGAATACTACCACATTGTCTACCCACGTAAGGTGTTAGTCTTATGTACTCTATATAATCAGCCCATGAGACCCAATGCAATACAACGAATATTCCACCAATTCTAATCCTCTTGGGCTGATTATATAGAGTACATAAGACTAACACCTTACGTGGGTAGACAATGTGGTAGTATTCCTATTTTCTCTAACATGGACACGTGATTTGGCTTTCCGAAACTAACAAAATGAGAAGGCAACACCCATTGGTGAGGTATGCAATGTTTGATTGGGGTTATACACTGCAAAACATGATTGCTAAGGTTAAGCTAAGGTAAATATGGATCGTATTCATTTCATTTATAGCAGTGGAACTGGATGCAATGTGTTTGACATTGGAAAAGAGAAATATTGCAATGAAGCAACTCAATTTTTCTCAAACGCACAGGAGAGCTGTGCCATTTCATTAAGAGAAGAAAAGTTGCCATTGAAAGAAAACTCTATACACACATAAACAAAACCAGATCACAAGAACTAGCGTGCAACATGAAATGAAAGAGTCCAAGCGACCCTTGTGTTATAACTTTGTTAGGTTTAGCAACTCAATGTCTCCATTTTCTGGGTTTAGCAGAAGCCAGCACCCATCTATAGTTCTTGCAACCTTGGGAATAACAATGTGTCTCATTCCATGGAGTGCTTTAGAATGTGCGACATGCCAACACATGCTTCCTGTCTTGCCCCCTAAGTCTTGCACTCTATTTATACCGCCTAAGGGCTCAATACAATACATCCACGCATTATACCCAATCCTTCCTGGTTTCATGGTATCGCGAGTTTATGGTTTTGATCCTAAGCCCGCTGCCACCACCACGTCTTCCACGGGGAGGTCGATCTCCACTAGGGGCGGAGGTCGATCTCCACTAGGGGCAGCACCATCATAGGAAGGTTTCGGCTCTAGGTCATATTGATCTGCCGCCCTAGCGTCAAGCAGCAATGGTAGGTGCCTATCTGGTTCTCCGTCGCTGCCGCCTCGGACATGACATGCTCCTCCACGTTGCCGTTCCATCAGGCATGGCCTATAGTCGCCAAGATAAACCTCCCCAACTTTTCCCTAGTGTGGTCACCACTACTGCTCTTAGCGCACGAGTGCGGCTATAGAGGAGGTGTGTGGGGACAATGGGCCGCTGCGCCAGGGTGAGGTGGGGTGGATGGAGAGGGGGGGCTGCTGGCAGACCACTGCACACATAGGGGCTGCCGGACCGCCATTGCCATGTCGCCCCGGGCTGCCACGACGGCCGGGCTGCACATTCTCTGTGTTGCCGGTCCCATTGGTGGGGCCATTTCGTCCGCGCTGTCATATCGTCGCTGTTACCTTACCCGGAGATCTATGCATGGAGTTCTATTGCTATTATGTTTTTCTTTTTCCTGATTAGAGATCAGGATTGAGTCGCCCTGTCTGCCGACCCCTCGATGTTCGTTCATTGAATCTCCTAAGGATGACGTCGTTGTAGGCCTTCCCAGGCAACAATGATGTTGCTCGTGCCCAAACCATCTTCACGGTCGCTTTCTCCATGATGGTGCCACCCATACTACTGGTCCTTGTCATGCTGGTTCTCGGTCCGATTCTGTGCCTACTCCTGCCACCTCTAGGGATCTGGGGATGTCGCAGCCGATGTTTCAGAATGCAGATGGATGATGTGTGAGCTCTCGTTGATACATCCGAGCAGCTCCGTTTACATTCGCCATCTGGTCCGTTCATGAACGTCGCCGTTGATGTTGCAGATGGATGATGTGTGAGCAATCGTTGATACATCAAAGTAGCTTCGTCTACATTCGCCATCTCTGCTGCGGTCATCAACACGAAGCTGGTGATTATGTTGATGCTTCCGACTTGCACCTTCCTCTACAGCTTCAACCATGTTCACCTCGACCTCGGTTACTTTGATGACAAAAAGCGTATCATCATCGGTTTATTTTGGTCGTCTGCATTGTGACATTGCTATGACCATGGGGGGGGGGGTGCAACGACCGCTAGGATGGCTAGAGGGGTGGGGTGAATAGCCTAATTAAAAATTCCTTCAAAGACAGAGACACAATTAGGCACAATATTAGTAAAGGAGGTGATCCCTAATATTTCTACGCGCCTAGCCTAGCACAAACAATCAAGCCTCCTACACAATTCTAGTGAGCAAAGTAGAGACAAGCTACACTATTGCACACAAGTTACTCGAGGCTTGCTAAACAACTAATCGAGCTACTAAAGTAAAGCAACTAAGTGAACTACTCTACTTGACTAGAGGGCTAAAGCAGCTACTCTACAAGTAAATAGCACAAGAGTATGCGGGGGGAAAACCACCGGGGCAAGTGACAAAATGAATTTTTCCACCCGAGTTCGGTTGCTTGCCGGCAACCTACGTCCTTGTTGAGGCGAGTCCTTGGACTACCGCTTCTCCACAAGCCTAGCAACGGCTAAGTTTGGCCCCAACGTGGGCGCTTGTATAAGTGCCGGCTAAGTTATCAAGGCACTCCAACAAGCCTCTTGATTCCCCTAAGGGTTGCTCTTGCAATCTCCGCGAGGATAAGCACCAAGCCTCTCACAATCAGTCGATCAGAACCCCCACACATTCACCAAGTGGTGCTCAACGATTTCAACAAGCTCCAAGCTGTCTAAGTGACGGCAACCACCCGAGTAACAAGAAGTCCGCAGCAACAACGAAGAACTAGTGGCACTAGATGCAAACTCTCTAAGCAAATGCACTAGATCAATCCTCAATCTTACTCTAGATCAATCTCAAGTCAAGCAAGTTGTTGGACTGTGTTCTTGAACTCCAAGAGAGTGTGGACCAGTGGAAATGGCCAAGAGAGCCCAAATGGCTGAACACCCCTGTTTATAGCCCCCAACAAAAACTAGCCGTTGTGCTCTATTGGTTGGCTGTTTGCGGGGTCACCGGAAAAACTTTGGTGACACCAGAGAGCCACCACCAGAGAAAGGGCTTTGCCCTCCAACGGCTATATTCAAACGGTCATATAGCCGTTGGAATGCTGCTTCCTCCAATGCCTTGCTGAGATAATCACCGAAGAAATCTAGTGGCCCAACGAGCCAGGACGCGCTGTGCACGGCTAGTGTAGGCCGCATGCTTCGGTTCTTCCCCAGTGACCCCACCGGAGAAACCCGGTGCCAACTTCGAGCTCTCGGGCAATTTAATTCACAGGTGAGGATTTTCCTCCTTTATCCTTTTTTTCTCCAGTGACCCCTACAAACCTTCCGCAGAGATAGGGAAGCACTGGAAAACTCCTATGCCCCCCATCCAGAAACATCGGACAATGCAGCACAAGCATTTGAATTCTCCCGCGTTAGCAACGTCACCCCCTTAGGAGCCTCCGGTGCCGAGACTCGGGCACCACCAGATAAATCCGGTCACCCAGTCAAAGCAAATGGTTAGCTTGGGGTTAAGGCTAGTGCCTTTTCTCTGGTGACCCTGAGGCCTAGCATCGGATAAATCCGGTGACCTGCAATCAACCCTCTCTCAAACAAGCTTTTCTCCAAATGTGTTCCACATGAACACCAACTCTTTAAGCACATGAGTTAGCATTTTCTCTTTGCATTCTCACCACATCGCTAGGTCTAATGCATATGCAAAGTTAGTTTAAACCGGCTCTGGCTCTAGATAACTGTATTTGCTTTAGAAATCCCCTCTTAGTAGTACGACTATCTATCCTAAAACCCAATTGTGCACTCTATTGCACCTTGGCCGGCAAAAGCACTATTGATATACCTTTGCCTTCGGGCTTGCTCCTAACTCCATCTCCTTCTGTTCTCTCCAAGGTTGAACACTTGCTTCTTTTGGTGATGAGCATCATCTCCACCATCTTCTAGCCTTGCTCAACTCCTTCATGTGGACCTAGCTCAATCATCTCCATTAAAAGCATTAGTCCACTAGTTATCACTCAATTACCAAAAGCAAACTAGGGCTTTCAATCTCCTTTTTGGTTGATGCAATTCGAAGCTAGCACTTCACACAAGTGTAAATTGCTAACTTGGTTTTGACTTCGTGCTACCTATCCAAGCAAGAAGACCACTTGAAGAGAACTGGATAAGTTTCACAAAATCCTACTTGGTAGTGTTAACCCTCCCCCCCACTACATATATGCTAAAATGGTTTAAGTTTGCACAATATGCTAGAATGAAGTTATGGGAGAATTAGCACTACTAAGTGTGCTAAGGTTTTTGAGATAGAAATATACGTTTGTAGCCTGAATACCACATGAAATCTTCATCCTTAGCACCATGGTTAGCTAGACAAGCACAAACACTAGACCGCGTGAGATCAACATTAAAAAACAAACGGTTCTAGCTACTACTCGAAACAACAAACTAAGCTCTAGATACCACTTAGAGACAAGTCATCGATCAAGTTTGTCTAGCAACCATTTCATGCAAGCATACAAGTGCAATCAAACATATGTATGTAAATCTCAAATGCAACAATCAAAGGTTCATGAGCTTGCTCCCCCTACTTGTGTGCTTCCCAAAAATTTGATCCCCTTCTATTCTCTAATTTTGCTCTTCATGATATCTCTATGTCCATCTTCTCCCCCTTTGTCATCAATTTCCACAAAAGGCTAACTCCCAAGTGGTGTCACGCAAGACCATCAACACCTTTAGCACTAAGTTTAGTTGTTCTTGTGCTAGTGTAGCTTGTAGTTAGTGTTTATCTTTTGCTCACTAGTATGTGTAGGAGCTCCCTTGTGCTTGCTTGAGTTCTACTTGCTTAGGTTGATTGACCTTGTATACTAGACTTGTTTAGGTGAGCTCTCAGTAGCTTGGTACCATATTTGCTCTCTTGCTTAGTCTCTTGTTAGGGTGCCCGTGAACTTAGAGGGTTGTAGTCGTGGCTAGACCTTTAGTTTAAGTCCGCATTCATTTTGGCTAGCCTTCGCGATCAAGTTTTAGAAACGACTATTCACCCCCCTCTAGTCAAACCATCTCGATCCTATAGGATGTAGTATATTTGGTAGTTAGGGATATTGTAATCACGTATTGCCATGTGTATCGGGGAGGTGTCTTACCCCCCAAGTCTTGTACTCTGTTTGTACCGCTCGAGGGCTCATTGCAATACATCCACACATTCTACCCAATCCTTCCTGCTTTCACCTCTAAACTCATTAAGCAATGTATATGCTACTGCGTACTTTTTATAATTCTGATCACTGAGTGTGGACTTCATTTGCTTGTCCTCAGAGACGGCAACAGAATTTGCTATATCACTCATCAAGACATTGGTTACCCAAGAATCCAGTAGCGTCTCCGAGCTTTCTAATGTTGTTGATGCCTTATCGAAGGTATTTGGAGTGTATATTTTATGTTTCCCTCATCTCCTAGTTGGCTTGCGAGTAATGGTAATGTTTGCTGTGTTACAGCTTGCAATCAGGCCTGGGTCACCTGATTCACTGCAGCAATTGGTTGAAGTTGCAAGGAGTACCTTGAACAGCAGTACTAATTACGCTGCTTCAAAGGATGAAAAGGTTATTCAATCAAGAGATAAAAAGGTCTGAATATTGATAAATGGTTACTGATGTCCATAGAACGTATGCCCTTTCTGACTTCGGTAAATTGCTCCTTAATGGTGACAGGTTGCATCTGGTCAACCTTCGATGAATAATGAAGATAATGCTGATGGCATTGCTTTTGCTAATGCTGCTGATTTTCAGGACAAGGTTTATGAAACACATTTAACTATTTTTTCTTTGAAAATGAGGCAAAATTCATTTTTTCCCCAAGACTTTGTTTATGATGTCGCATCAATAAGTGTCTTGCTGTTATTAAAGGTGTTGCAAGAATACACTGAACCCGTAATGTAGTTTAGTGAGCCTTTGTGGTATTTTTCAAGTACATAACAAATTTATTAGTTCATTTTGTATTACTGCTACTGTTTTGTAATCAAAATGATAAATACCATAAATATATTGGTGTATGTATCCTTCAGAATTATTTTGATGTTCTGTTGTTTGATGTAATAATGCTAGTTCTGGTTGCCCGACACAGGTTTATATTATTAGGATACTCCTTACAGTACTCTCCACCCCAACCTAGTTCTTTCACTGTACTGGAGAGCTAATATGCTAATTCATTGGTGCACAGGTTGCGGTCTTGTTTTCTGAATGGTGTCAAATATGTGACCATCCCACTACCGGTGATTCAGTATATAGTCATCACATTGTGCAGTTGCAACAGAATGGCTTGCTGAAGGGAGATGATTTGACTGACCGTTTTTTCTTTAGTCTCACGGTAATTCTTTTACTCTTGTTCTATATTTTACTGATCCACATGATACTTGAGTTCTGATGTTATAATTGTCCAGGAACTTGCTATCGCACACGCTATAGTGTCTGAGCAAGCTATTGCTTCTAGTGGACTATCTCCGCAGTCATCCCAGCAACACCAGATTTCTTATTTTTCAATTGATTCATATTCAAAACTTGTGACTTCAGTTATCAAGGTATATTCAACTCTCTTCTATTTGTGTGCTCATAACTTCATTCTAGCATATTGTGCAAACTTAAACCATTTTAGCATATATGTAGTGGGGGGGAGGGTTAACACTACCAAGTAGGATTTTGTGAAACTTATCCAGTTCTCTTCAAGTGGTCTTCTTGCTTGGATAGGTAGCACGAAGTCAAAACCAAGTTAGCAATTTACACTTGTGTGAAGTGCTAGCTTCGAATTGCATCAACCAAAAAGGAGATTGAAAGCCCTAGTTTGCTTTTGGTAATTGAGTGATAACTAGTGGACTAATGCTTTTAATGGAGATGATTGAGCTAGGTCCACATGAAGGAGTTGAGCAAGGCTAGAAGATGGTGGAGATGATGCTCATCACCAAAAGAAGCAAGTGTTCAACCTTGGAGAGAACAGAAGGAGATGGAGTTAGGAGCAAGCCCGAAGGCAAAGGTATATCAATAGTGCTTTTGCCGGCCAAGGTGCAATAGAGTGCACAATTGGGTTTTAGGATAGATAGTCGTACTACTAAGAGGGGATTTCTAAAGCAAATACAGTTATCTAGAGCCAGAGCCGGTTTAAACTAACTTTGCATATGCATTAGACCTAGCGATGTGGTGAGAATGCAAAGAGAAAATGCTAACTCATGTGCTTAAAGAGTTGGTGTTCATGTGGAACACATTTGGAGAAAAGCTTGTTTGAGAGAGGGTTGATTGCAGGTCACCGGATTTATCCGATGCTAGGCCTCAGGGTCACCAGAGAAAAGGCACTAGCCTTAACCCCAAGCTAACCATTTGCTTTGACTGGGTGACCGGATTTATCTGGTGGTGCCCGAGTCTCGGCACCGGAGGCTCCTAAGGGGGTGACGTTGCTAACGCGGGAGAATTCAAATGCTTGTGCTGCATTGTCCGATGTTTCTGGATGGGGGGCATAGGAGTTTTCCAGTGCTTCCCTATCTCTGCGGAAGGTTTGTAGGGGTCACTGGAGAAAAAAAGGATAAAGGAGGAAAATCCTCACCTGTGAATTAAATTGCCCGAGAGCTCGAAGTTGGCACCGGGTTTCTCCGGTGGGGTCACTGGGGAAGAACCGAAGCATGCGGCCTACACTAGCCGTGCACAGCGCGTCCTGGCTCGTTGGGCCACTAGATTTCTTCGGTGATTATCTCAGCAAGGCATTGGAGGAAGCAGCATTCCAACGGCTATATGACCGTTTGAATATAGCCGTTGGAGGGCAAAGCCCTTTCTCTGGTGGTGGCTCTCTGGTGTCACCAAAGTTTTTCCGGTGACCCCGCAAACAGCCAACCAATAGAGCACAACGGCTAGTTTTTGTTGGGGGCTATAAACAGGGGTGTTCAGCCATTTGGGCTCTCTTGGCCATTTCCACTGGTCCACACTCTCTTGGAGTTCAAGAACACAGTCCAACAACTTGCTTGACTTGAGATTGATCTAGAGTAAGATTGAGGATTGATCTAGTGCATTTGCTTAGAGAGTTTGCATCTAGTGCCACTAGTTCTTCGTTGTTGCTGCGGACTTCTTGTTACTCGGGTGGTTGCCGTCACTTAGACAGCTTGGAGCTTGTTGAAATCGTTGAGCACCACTTGGTGAATGTGTGGGGGTTCTGATCGACTGATTGTGAGAGGCTTGGTGCTTATCCTCGCGGAGATTGCAAGAGCAACCCTTAGGGGAATCAAGAGGCTTGTTGGAGTGCCTTGATAACTTAGCCGGCACTTATACAAGCGCCCACGTTGGGGCCAAACTTAGCCGTTGCTAGGCTTGTGGAGAAGCGGTAGTCCAAGGACTCGCCTCAACAAGGACGTAGGTTGCCGGCAAGCAACCGAACTCGGGTGGAAAAATTCATTTTGTCACTTGCCCCGGTGGTTTTCCCCCCGCATACTCTTGTGCTATTTACTTGTAGAGTAGCTGCTTTAGCCCTCTAGTCAAGTAGAGTAGTTCACTTAGTTGCTTTACTTTAGTAGCTCGATTAGTTGTTTAGCAAGCCTCGAGTAACTTGTGTGCAATAGTGTAGCTTGTCTCTACTTTGCTCACTAGAATTGTGTAGGAGGCTTGATTGTTTGTGCTAGGCTAGGCGCGTAGAAATATTAGGGATCACCTCCTTTACTAATATTGTGCCTAATTGTGTCTCTGTCTTTGAAGGAATTTTTAATTAGGCTATTCACCCCACCCCTCTAGCCATCCTAGCGGTCGTTGCACCCCCCCCCCCCCATGGTCATAGCAATGTCACAATGCAGACGACCAAAATAAACCGATGATGATACGCTTTTTGTCATCAAAGTAACCGAGGTCGAGGTGAACATGGTTGAAGCTGTAGAGGAAGGTGCAAGTCGGAAGCATCAACATAATCACCAGCTTCGTGTTGATGACCGCAGCAGAGATGGCGAATGTAGACGAAGCTACTTTGATGTATCAACGATTGCTCACACATCATCCATCTGCAACATCAACGGCGACGTTCATGAACGGACCAGATGGCGAATGTAAACGGAGCTGCTCGGATGTATCAACGAGAGCTCACACATCATCCATCTGCATTCTGAAACATCGGCTGCGACATCCCCAGATCCCTAGAGGTGGCAGGAGTAGGCACAGAATCGGACCGAGAACCAGCATGACAAGGACCAGTAGTATGGGTGGCACCATCATGGAGAAAGCGACCGTGAAGATGGTTTGGGCACGAGCAACATCATTGTTGCCTGGGAAGGCCTACAACGACGTCATCCTTAGGAGATTCAATGAACGAACATCGAGGGGTCGGCAGACAGGGCGACTCAATCCTGATCTCTAATCAGGAAAAAGAAAAACATAATAGCAATAGAACTCCATGCATAGATCTCCGGGTAAGGTAACAGCGACGATATGACAGCGCGGACGAAATGGCCCCACCAATGGGACCGGCAACACAGAGAATGTGCAGCCCGGCCGTCGTGGCAGCCCGGGGCGACATGGCAATGGCGGTCCGGCAGCCCCTATGTGTGCAGTGGTCTGCCAGCAGCCCCCCCTCTCCATCCACCCCACCTCACCCTGGCGCAGCGGCCCATTGTCCCCACACACCTCCTCTATAGCCGCACTCGTGCGCTAAGAGCAGTAGTGGTGACCACACTAGGGAAAAGTTGGGGAGGTTTATCTTGGCGACTATAGGCCATGCCTGATGGAACGGCAACGTGGAGGAGCATGTCATGTCCGAGGCGGCAGCGACGGAGAACCAGATAGGCACCTACCATTGCTGCTTGACGCTAGGGCGGCAGATCAATATGACCTAGAGCCGAAACCTTCCTATGATGGTGCTGCCCCTAGTGGAGATCGACCTCCGCCCCTAGTGGAGATCGACCTCCCCGTGGAAGACGTGGTGGTGGCAGCGGGCTTAGGATCAAAACCATAAACTCGCGATACCATGAAACCAGGAAGGATTGGGTATAATGCGTGGATGTATTGTATTGAGCCCTTAGGCGGTATAAATAGAGTGCAAGACTTAGGGGGCAAGACAGGAAGCATGTGTTGGCATGTCGCACATTCTAAAGCACTCCATGGAATGAGACACATTGTTATTCCCAAGGTTGCAAGAACTATAGATGGGTGCTGGCTTCTGCTAAACCCAGAAAATGGAGACATTGAGTTGCTAAACCTAACAAAGTTATAACACAAGGGTCGCTTGGACTCTTTCATTTCATGTTGCACGCTAGTTCTTGTGATCTGGTTTTGTTTATGTGTGTATAGAGTTTTCTTTCAATGGCAACTTTTCTTCTCTTAATGAAATGGCACAGCTCTCCTGTGCGTTTGAGAAAAATTGAGTTGCTTCATTGCAATATTTCTCTTTTCCAATGTCAAACACATTGCATCCAGTTCCACTGCTATAAATGAAATGAATACGATCCATATTTACCTTAGCTTAACCTTAGCAATCATGTTTTGCAGTGTATAACCCCAATCAAACATTGCATACCTCACCAATGGGTGTTGCCTTCTCATTTTGTTAGTTTCGGAAAGCCAAATCACGTGTCCATGTTAGAGAAAATAGGAATACTACCACATTGTCTACCCACGTAAGGTGTTAGTCTTATGTACTCTATATAATCAGCCCATGAGACCCAATGCAATACAACGAATATTCCACCAATTCTAATCCTCTTGCATGGTATCAAAGTCTAGGTTTAGACCCTAACCCTAGCAGCCTCCAGCTTCCGCATCGCGCGCCCCGAGGCGAGCAATCTCCGCCGGGGCAATGCCACCCCTTTAGGCACCGGATCCTATTGATCCCGCTACCATCCTCGTCGTTGTCAAGCACTAGATCGGGCCTTCTCGCTGTTAGTCGCTGGATTCTCACTCTTGATAGTAGCAGAATCCTTACTCTCATCGAGAGGATGACACTAGGAGTTGGGGCAATTTTCTGGTTTATTCCTCACACAAACTCACACAATGCCATGCCAACCTGAGGGGTTGGGGATATATATTTATAGGCTGCTAACCAGCCAAGCATATGCTGAGATGCTAGTCTAAGATGCTGTCCTAGATGCTAGTCTAAGATGCCAATATGTTGTCCTAAAAGCAGATGCTGTCCTAAATGCTGTCCTAGATGCTAACTGCTGTCCTAACAACAGTCAAAGATGCTGGACAAAGATGCTGAACACAAGGACCATGTGCTGCAGCCCCACAAAGACCAGCCAACACACACAGACTTATCTCCATCACTCGCGATGCCACGCCACCTCGTCACTCTCTCGCTCGCCGTGGAGGGCACTGGGCGTCACCCCATCCCGCGCCACCATGGTGGTGGCCCGAGCCTGGACGACCCCAACATCAAGCCTCCATGGTGGCGGCCAGCCAATCTGCGCCCTCCTCGCACGACCCTGCGCTACCGCGACCCGCCCCGGCATCCGCCTCAACAAGTCGCGTCGACGCTGCCGCTTGTCCCTGCCGAGCGCCCCGTCCGACTCCGGTAGCTCGCATCACCACCCAACGAGCCACATCGGCATGCACTGTCGCCGGGGCCGTCGCCCGACCGGGGCCGCGCCGCCGCCGGCCGAATCTTGCCTGCCTCGTCGCCTCAAGGTCTCCCCACACCACCCCTCCGCCTTTCCTCTCCCAGTCTGTTTTCTCTCTCTGTGCACGGGAGAGGCCAAAATTGGAGAACAAAGGATGGGGGTTATTGCTGGGTACACCCGATCCCCCTGTTGTTGTATCTTTTTTGGTTTGCCCGATCACTAATAGGGGTTGAGCCACCCATCACCTGTCGACCTCACGCGCTACCCCAAGTACGCTGCGCATCTTCTCCAAGCAATAGGGCTCATCGGGCCTTAGCACCGCCGCCCGTGTGTTTGCTTTGACATTGCATCTACATTGTCGTCCCCTGTGCATCGACGGATGTGCTGCGCAATCTTTGCTGCGCCATGTGTCTGCACAAGGTCTTCGTCCTGCTAATCCGCTCCCGCCCAGCCTGCTGCCTTCAAGTTAGACGCGTCTTTTTCTTCGTCCAGCACAACCATGTCGTCAGCATCGTCGTCTCGTCCCCACCTACTTCATCTACTTCGACAACCGCGTGCTGTGTCGGCATCTTCTATGCGGCTGCCTCGACATGGCTACCTCGACTGCTACGTTGACCACAGCTATCTCCAGCACGGCATCCTCGACCACGGCTCCTCCGCCCTCACGCTCGGCTACCTCGACATTAGCACAAAGGGCTACCACCTTGCATGAGGACTCATTGGCTTCTTCTCCAACCACAGCATACGTGACGCATCGACCGTTATGACTGTGGGGGGATGTTCCACCAATTCTAATTCTCTTACAGTCCATATTCCTTAGTATCATGCAACATAAGAAGAGATCACACAACTTGTCTTTGGTCGATGCATTGCCCAATTAGAAGGATACACAAGAATCTGGCAACTGTTTAGGTGATAAGTACGTGATAAGTAGTGACAGCTTTTCTCTTGCTAATGTTAGTACTACACATCGGTCTTGTACCAGATGATGGTATCAGCTACGGTAATGGTGAAGACCAGGATAAGGGTGAGTCCTTTATATATAGGGATGACAGGCATGATAGATAGCATACCAATATCTGCTTTTATAGAAATCAACCTGATCTATCTCTATTTCCTAACTAGGTAATCTACCCCTTCATTTGAGTTATTCCAAATCCATAACTTATATTCTGAACAAAACTTGCCATAAGGGCCTGGCCAACGAGCATAGCACTGCCCATAACAGCTACTCATTATGCAAGGTGTTTTTGTTTTCATTCTTGAATTCTACATACAGAAGGAATAAGTTCTGTTTTGACTTACTGTTTCTTCCACCATCTATAAGCTTTGCCAAATGAGCATTATACTCCCCAAGATTAAGCAGATCATAACAAATAAGTCCAATAACTATCTCCT
>JAHUYU010000667.1:0-19256 GCA_030439765.1 Tripidium arundinaceum | reverse complement strand
ATTGTTGATCCTTATTGCTTGAATATCTTCTTGATATGAATGTTGAGATCAATCAAGGTTGATATGTGAAATATCATATGGTTTGCCTTCTTGTTGAACCTATATATACTCCTCATTTCACAATCCACAAGTTATGCAATAAACTCAATTTCCTGTTCAACACTTTGCAAACTTTGTCAGATCTTTAATGGTGTTGTCATTCAATTCACCAAAACCCACTAAAGGGCTAGATGCACTTACAATCTCCCCCTTTTTGGTGATTGATGACAACACAATTAAAGTTTACAAGAGATTGATAAATAATAAGATTTTGAATCCTATGATATAGTGAGCTCCCCCTAAATGTGTGCACTGAAAGAAATTCAGATTTTGGCCTCAAATGCCAAATGCACATATTCAAGAAGAAGTGTGGGAACCCTCCTATATCTTAGGATCCGTGGGGTGCAAGGTGTGAACATGATAACCGTGATGCATATGACAAGTGTGCACACAAGCAACCAAGGTGATTAAAAAAATTGTACCCCCTTCTCTTCTCCCTTCTCATTCTCCCCCTTTGGCAACAAGCACCAAAAAGAAAGAAAAGAACGAAGAGGGATACAACAAACTTGACATAATATGGTCAACAAAAGATAACCAAAACAAGCGATGACCATAAAATACAAGTTCTCTTTTGAAAAAGCATTTTGAAGCACATTATGAACTTTTTTTTTTCAAGACTTTTGCCTAGATGCTAGTTGATCAAACAAGGTGTGCAACATTTCAAAATTCTCTTAATGGTCATCAAATGACACTCTTTTAGATTAGCTTGAATTCTGTCACACATGCACACACTAGCATGTAAGGGCCTAGATGCACAAAGGTAATACAAGAGTTCATGGAGCGATATACCTTTGTTCTAAGCCTCATAATCTCCGCCGTGATCATGAATTTTTAAATTTAGTGCTTTGATGGGCTTGGCACGATGCAAAAGATTTCATTTGTGCCCATCTCTCTCGATCATAGGAGATATCGCAAACTTGGGCTTGATTTCAATTTAAAGTCCATTGCTAGCTCTTGTTGTCATTTTGAGATACCAATTGAAGACATATTTCTTGATACACCAAATTTAGAGATTATCCATCAATACCAATTGAAATATGATCTTCACAATTTTGACATCAATTGAAAGAGCCTTCACAAGTTGATGCCAATTGGAATGGATTCTTGTATCTCATAATGTCACCTAGGAAATGCTCATAAAAACAAGAGATAGCATTAAATTGTACAAGCTAGAGTTTCACAACTAGTGATCATTTTGGATGTGGAAGGCAAGTGGATCACTAATTGCAAAACCTCATAACATAGACTAAATTCCCCCTTTTTGATAGTGCATACATATATATGTGAAAAGCAAGAACATATGCACTTTTTGGTCAATTAAGTCCAAATAAGGGAATTTAAGCTATGTTATGGAGAGTAGCTACTTAAGAGATAAATATTGCATTCCAAATAAATATGAAGGATAACTTTACCAATTTGGATTGAGTTAATGTAGCATACCCATGAGAAACTCATTCTCACCAAGAGACTATACAAATTTACTAGAAGAAAATGTTAGTCTCAAAAGACACAAGACATAGAATGGGCTCCCCCTTAATATGTGCATCAAGTACTTGACTTACTTGTGAAATGCACTTGAATCGGTTTAAGAATCTAGAGGAGTTCATCCTATATCTTGGTCAAAGCATAACAATCTTGCAATAATTGAAATTATGCCAAAGGAAACATACCACCACCAAGGTAGATAGATCACCACATAAATTTTGATTGTCATGACCATCACAAGTGAGACTTTAGTGATTGGATTACCATAATTCTCACTTGATGAAATGTGGTGAAATTGAAAGCTCTTGTGATCATCCAAGATCCATATTAGGTTCCTAGTTCTTTCTTTACCTAAGGCAACTCACATAGAGAGCAAGAGGTAAAATTTATGAGATTTATGAATTGAGAACTAAGGGTTACCATTCCTTTGTTGACACAGTCTTGGATGACCAATGAGATGGATCCATGTGCACTTGAGGAGCTATAGAGAGGAGAAGCAAAATGAAAGTCCACTCTTTAATTATTTCTCCAACTCATTCAAATTCAGTTCCACTAAAGGATTGGGGCATTCAATACTAAACTGGGAGCACTTGGTTTATAAAGACCAAGACCTCCTAGAATAATTGTGAAGCTCCTAGAGAGTCCAAAGGAACCATCCATCCTCCTTATCTCCAATGTGTGAGACTACTCAAAATGAACTTGAAAGAAATCATTAGTCCCACAAGATATAGTCTAAACTCTCCCTTAATTGTGCATACAAGAGCACATACAGCACACTCAAGCACATCAATAACATAAGGTCAAGGGAGAAGTTTACACTATATTCCAACTGATCTCAAACACCTTCAAGCTCAAACTTGATTTTATTCAACTGAGAATTTGTCTCTTTGGCTTCTAGCAGCAGCATCTTACTTTAGGTGAAGAGTAACCTTTAGGCTTATGACTCATCCAATTACCTAAGCATAACCTCTTCTTGTTGAATTTATCACAATGTTTTGGATTGATAGCCTTCATATGATAGCACACTTCATTTGAGAAACACATTCTCATTTAGTGAGACTACATAAATCACTTAGAGAAATGGTTAGTCTCACAACACTAGCCATAGAGTAAGCTCCCCCTTGATAAGTGCTCTAAGTATTTGAATAACTCATATAGCACTTAATTCTTTTAAGAACATGGGATTTCACTCTATGTCTAGGTCATGGCAACAATGCAATAATCAAATTGAACTTATGCCATAGAAATACTCACAAAGCTATTCACAAGATCCTTTGATTTATAAGACAACATGAGTGCACATCTTGGAATAGGTCTCAAGTAGTATTTTAATGTTCAATGGTAGAGGTCATACTTGAAACGGAAATCTTTTCATTTGAATCTACACTTAAGCTCAATGAAAAAGATTAGTAACAATGAGACTAGATATATAGTGAGCTCCCCCTAAATGAGTGCATCAAGTATTGGAATTACTTTGCAATGCACATAGCCAATTTCTTAACTGGGGATGCTCACTTTATAACTAACTCACATAAAGAGAGTATTGAACAAGAGTTTAACTAGAGAGAGCAATACTCACAACCATTTTGTTACATGGATCATGCATAGGCATATTAAATAATTTGCTGGGGAAGAATTCCACACAAGTAGACTTTTCTTCCTAGGTTGTGAAACCCAGCCTGGCCGGCCTAGGTACCTAGCCTAGCTGCCATCCTGGCCTGGCCGGCTTTGTAACCCGGCCTAGCCGACTTAGACAGGCTCAGCCCAGCTCCTTATGCTCTTCTTTATATTGATCCATATCTTGTGCTTTTCCCTTGCTATATTTTATGATATGAGTACCTGCAACACATCTAAAGATATTGCTCTACTAGAGAGCCATTAAAAGCATCATATGGAACAAGTGATGAAGCACAAGCATCTAGCCACTCCTAATAATTCACAAACACACATATTTGTGAACTACTAGAGACTACACAAGTTAAGTGGCTAGCTAGCAAGGGTTAGGTACTCGTTACCGAGGTGAGTATGAAGTTAGAAATATATCCATTGATTTATCTTTGGGTCAACCATATTAGAAAAGACAATATGAATTGATTGATAGCTTGAGTAAATATTTTCAATCATCTTGCTCAAGCACCCCAAAGCCTTCATATCACCTTCAAGTACCTACAATACTTTATCAAGCACAACTTGGTACCCAAACCATGTTGGGTCGATTAAGGTTAGTCACAAGAGACTTAGGCACCCAAATGGCCTTTGTGCTAGCACGTGGTGAACCAATCACCTTTCTAGCACAAGTGTCATTTTTGGGTCTCCTAAGCATATTTGAATCAATTGTTGAGTTGAGCTTAGGAGTGTTACCCATAGGACAATCCATACTTAGATGTCCCTTGCCTCGGCAAGTGTAGCAAATGTGGCGCTTGATCTTGTAGGACATCTTCTTGTCTTGCTTCTTGTTTGCTACCTCGCTAACGAGCCTCTTTGTTGATGATGCCAAGCTTTCATCCTTCATGGAGGGACATGATGCAATTTCATGACCCTTCTCATTGCATCCATAACACTTCCTCTTGCTTCTTCTTGTCTTGATCTTTGGAAGTGTGGCTTGGTCATCAACATTGTTGGAACACATAGAGGCATTGTGTCCCAAGTTAGAGCACTTGACATGAGTCATCTTCTTCCTCTCTTGAATCTTGCTCATGCCCTTCCTTTCTTTCTTTAAGGTGCAACTTCAACCAAAGAAGACTCCCATCACTTGCTTCAAGTGCAAGAAAGAGGGTCACCACGTGAGAGATTGCACCTTAAAGAAAGAAAGGAAGGGCATGAGCAAGATTCAAGAGAGGAAGAAGATGACTCATGTCAAGTGCTCTAACTTGGGACACAATGCCTCTATGTGTTCCAACAATGTTGATGACCAAGCCACACTTCCAAAGATCAAGACAAGAAGAAGCAAGAGGAAGTGTTATGGATGCAATGAGAAGGGTCATGAAATTGCATCATGTCCCTCCATGAAGGATGAAAGCTTGGCATCATCAACAAAGAGGCTCGTTAGCGAGGTAGCAAACAAGAAGCAAGACAAGAAGATGTCCTACAAGATCAAGCGCCACATTTGCTACACTTGCCGAGGCAAGGGACATCTAAGTATGGATTGTCCTATGGGTAACACTCCTAAGCTCAACTCAACAATTGATTCAAATATGCTTAGGAGACCCAAAAATGACACTTGTGCTAGAAAGGTGATTGGTTCACCACGTGCTAGCACAAAGGCCATTTGGGTGCCTAAGTCTCTTGTGACTAACCTTAATCGACCCAACATGGTTTGGGTACCAAGTTGTGCTTGATAAAGTATTGTAGGTACTTGAAGGTGATATGAAGGCTTTGGGGTGCTTGAGCAAGATGATTGAAAATATTTACTCAAGCTATCAATCAATTCATATTGTCTTTTCTAATATGGTTGACCCAAAGATAAATCAATGGATATATTTCTAACTTCATACTCACCTCGGTAACGAGTACCTAACCCTTGCTAGCTAGCCACTTAACTTGTGTAGTCTCTAGTAGTTCACAAATATGTGTGTTTGTGAATTATTAGGAGTGGCTAGATGCTTGTGCTTCATCACTTGTTCCATATGATGCTTTTAATGGCTCTCTAGTAGAGCAATATCTTTAGATGTGTTGCAGGTACTCATATCATAAAATATAGCAAGGGAAAAGCACAAGATATGGATCAATATAAAGAAGAGCATAAGGAGCTGGGCTGAGCCTGTCTAAGTCGGCTAGGCCGGGTTACAAAGCCGGCCAGGCCAGGATGGCAGCTAGGCTAGGTACCTAGGCCGGCCAGGCTGGGTTTCACAACCTAGGAAGAAAAGTCTACTTGTGTGGAATTCTTCCCCAGCAAATTATTTAATATGCCTATGCATGATCCATGTAACAAAATGGTTGTGAGTATTGCTCTCTCTAGTTAAACTCTTGTTCAATACTCTCTTTATGTGAGTTAGTTATAAAGTGAGCATCCCCAGTTAAGAAATTGGCTATGTGCATTGCAAAGTAATTCCAATACTTGATGCACTCATTTAGGGGGAGCTCACTATATATCTAGTCTCATTGTTACTAATCTTTTTCATTGAGCTTAAGTGTAGATTCAAATGAAAAGATTTCCGTTTCAAGTATGACCTCTACCATTGAACATTAAAATACTACTTGAGACCTATTCCAAGATGTGCACTCATGTTGTCTTATAAATCAAAGGATCTTGTGAATAGCTTTGTGAGTATTTCTATGGCATAAGTTCAATTTGATTATTGCATTGTTGCCATGACCTAGACATAGAGTGAAATCCCATGTTCTTAAAAGAATTAAGTGCTATATGAGTTATTCAAATACTTAGAGCACTTATCAAGGGGGAGCTTACTCTATGGCTAGTGTTGTGAGACTAACCATTTCTCTAAGTGATTTATGTAGTCTCACTAAATGAGAATGTGTTTCTCAAATGAAGTGTGCTATCATATGAAGGCTATCAATCCAAAACATTGTGATAAATTCAACAAGAAGAGGTTATGCTTAGGTAATTGGATGAGTCATAAGCCTAAAGGTTACTCTTCACCTAAAGTAAGATGCTGCTGCTAGAAGCCAAAGAGACAAATTCTCAGTTGAATAAAATCAAGTTTGAGCTTGAAGGTGTTTGAGATCAGTTGGAATATAGTGTAAACTTCTCCCTTGACCTTATGTTATTGATGTGCTTGAGTGTGCTGTATGTGCTCTTGTATGCACAATTAAGGGAGAGTTTAGACTATATCTTGTGGGACTAATGATTTCTTTCAAGTTCATTTTGAGTAGTCTCACACATTGGAGATAAGGAGGATGGATGGTTCCTTTGGACTCTCTAGGAGCTTCACAATTATTCTAGGAGGTCTTGGTCTTTATAAACCAAGTGCTCCCAGTTTAGTATTGAATGCCCCAATCCTTTAGTGGAACTGAATTTGAATGAGTTGGAGAAAATAATTAAAGAGTGGACTTTCATTTTGCTTCTCCTCTCTATAGCTCCTCAAGTGCACATGGATCCATCTCATTGGTCATCCAAGACTGTGTCAACAAAGGAATGGTAACCCTTAGTTCTCAATTCATAAATCTCATAAATTTTACCTCTTGCTCTCTATGTGAGTTGCCTTAGGTAAAGAAAGAACTAGGAACCTAATATGGATCTTGGATGATCACAAGAGCTTTCAATTTCACCACATTTCATCAAGTGAGAATTATGGTAATCCAATCACTAAAGTCTCACTTGTGATGGTCATGACAATCAAAATTTATGTGGTGATCTATCTACCTTGGTGGTGGTATGTTTCCTTTGGCATAATTTCAATTATTGCAAGATTGTTATGCTTTGACCAAGATATAGGATGAACTCCTCTAGATTCTTAAACCGATTCAAGTGCATTTCACAAGTAAGTCAAGTACTTGATGCACATATTAAGGGGGAGCCCATTCTATGTCTTGTGTCTTTTGAGACTAACATTTTCTTCTAGTAAATTTGTATAGTCTCTTGGTGAGAATGAGTTTCTCATGGGTATGCTACATTAACTCAATCCAAATTGGTAAAGTTATCCTTCATATTTATTTGGAATGCAATATTTATCTCTTAAGTAGCTACTCTCCATAACATAGCTTAAATTCCCTTATTTGGACTTAATTGACCAAAAAGTGCATATGTTCTTGCTTTTCACATATATATGTATGCACTATCAAAAAGGGGGAATTTAGTCTATGTTATGAGGTTTTGCAATTAGTGATCCACTTGCCTTCCACATCCAAAATGATCACTAGTTGTGAAACTCTAGCTTGTACAATTTAATGCTATCTCTTGTTTTTATGAGCATTTCCTAGGTGACATTATGAGATACAAGAATCCATTCCAATTGGCATCAACTTGTGAAGGCTCTTTCAATTGATGTCAAAATTGTGAAGATCATATTTCAATTGGTATTGATGGATAATCTCTAAATTTGGTGTATCAAGAAATATGTCTTCAATTGGTATCTCAAAATGACAACAAGAGCTAGCAATGGACTTTAAATTGAAATCAAGCCCAAGTTTGCGATATCTCCTATGATCGAGAGAGATGGGCACAAATGAAATCTTTTGCATCGTGCCAAGCCCATCAAAGCACTAAATTTAAAAATTCATGATCACGGCGGAGATTATGAGGCTTAGAACAAAGGTATATCGCTCCATGAACTCTTGTATTACCTTTGTGCATCTAGGCCCTTACATGCTAGTGTGTGCATGTGTGACAGAATTCAAGCTAATCTAAAAGAGTGTCATTTGATGACCATTAAGAGAATTTTGAAATGTTGCACACCTTGTTTGATCAACTAGCATCTAGGCAAAAGTCTTGAAAAAAAAAAGTTCATAATGTGCTTCAAAATGCTTTTTCAAAAGAGAACTTGTATTTTATGGTCATCGCTTGTTTTGGTTATCTTTTGTTGACCATATTATGTCAAGTTTGTTGTATCCCTCTTCGTTCTTTTCTTTCTTTTTGGTGCTTGTTGCCAAAGGGGGAGAATGAGAAGGGAGAAGAGAAGGGGGTACAATTTTTTTAATCACCTTGGTTGCTTGTGTGCACACTTGTCATATGCATCACGGTTATCATGTTCACACCTTGCACCCCACGGATCCTAAGATATAGGAGGGTTCCCACACTTCTTCTTGAATATGTGCATTTGGCATTTGAGGCCAAAATCTGAATTTCTTTCAGTGCACACATTTAGGGGGAGCTCACTATATCATAGGATTCAAAATCTTATTATTTATCAATCTCTTGTAAACTTTAATTGTGTTGTCATCAATCACCAAAAGGGGGAGATTGTAAGTGCATCTAGCCCTTTAGTGGGTTTTGGTGAATTGAATGACAACACCATTAAAGATCTGACAAAGTTTGCAAAGTGTTGAACAGGAAATTGAGTTTATTGCATAACTTGTGGATTGTGAAATGAGGAGTATATATAGGTTCAACAAGAAGGCAAACCATATGATATTTCACATATCAACCTTGATTGATCTCAACATTCATATCAAGAAGATATTCAAGCAATAAGGATCACAATATTGAAGAAATGGTTTTTCAGTGGATGCTTAATATGATGTGACTTGAGTATGGCTCGATAGGGTGAAGATAGCAAGGAAAGGGCTTCGAGGGACTAAGCGAAGGTGAAGGGCAAGCAATGGCTTGTAGACCGAGGTACCATGGCTAAGGTGAAGAAGAGAGTACTTGCATTGAGTCGAGGTACTAATTGAGCCATGAGGAGTCATATTGTATTGGGGATCAAATCATTAGTGAAAGTGACTTGAAGCCATGGATTGAACTCACATGTGTTGAAATGGTTCAAGTCACATGCTCAAGCTGTACTTGCTCAAAGAGATAAGATGAAGTTGATTGCATCCCCTTATGAAGTGATATTGAGAAGAAGTGACATATGAAGACATTGAAGACTCAAGTGGTTAAAATGGTAATATTCTTTTGATCTTGAGTTTAGGCTATGCCGCACTATAAAGGGGGATGCAAATTTAGGTGGTCTGAGGAAGATAGAGTGCTCAAGTATAAAAACTAAATCATAAGAGAGACACTCTAGCACCTCACGAGCACATAGAATAGTTTTAGTGACTTTTGGTGTCGGAAGTCCCGACGTATGTCGGGAGTCCCGACGGTCGGAAGTGCTGACTTGCGCCGGGAGTCCTGACGTCCAGTCACTTAGCCTGTGCGGTGACTGAGGACGTCGGAAGTCCCGACGTATGTCGGAACTCCCGACGGTCAGGAGTCCCGACCCTCGCCAGGAGTCCCGACGCTAGGCCCATCGGCTCGCTCTGCTGACTGCTGCGTCGGAAGTCCCGACGTACGTCGGAAGTCCCGACGGTCAGAAGTCCCGACGTATGTCAGAAGTGCCGACGTATGTCAGAAGTGCCGACGTATGTCAGAAGTGCCGATGTACGTCAGAAGTCCCGACGTTGGCCTTCGCGCAGTGACTTTGACCTAGTATGAACAGTGTTTTCTCTAAAGGCCAGAAGTCCCGAGATCTACGTCAGCAGTTCCGACGTAGATCTGAACGGTTAGATTTCTACTAAGTGTATAAATAGCTCTCCCCTCATTTCTAACCGTTACCCACTCACTCTCTCACGCCCCAAACTTCAGAGAAGTGCCTCCTAGCACCCAAGAGCCTCTCTCTTCTCTCCTCTTTGCTCCTAGCTTCAAATCTTGTAAGAGTTTGAGTTGAGAGAAGGGATTTGGTGAGAGAAACATTGTTTCAAGCTTGAGCACTTGATTTCTTCGTCAAGCCGGTTGGATTTGCATTTGTTACTCTTGGGTTCTTGAAACCCTAGCCGGCTAGGCGTCGCCCGTGGAGCTTCCAACTTGTGTGGTAGCCCCGGGAGGTTTGTAATCACTCCAATCATCAAGTGAAATCACTTCTCATCTCAAGAGATTGCTCTCTTGACTTGAGAACGAGGATAGGGTTGAAAGAGACCCAAAAAGCCTGTGTGGTTTCCTCAACAACGTGGACATAGGCAAGCCTTAGTGGCGAGCTGAACCACGGGATAAATCGGTGTCTCACTTTGTTCTTGTGATTTGCATTGCTATACTTGGTTTTGTGGTGATTCTAGGGTTTGGTCCCGATCTACGTTTGGAGGCATCTTGGCATCAAGGAAGTGAGCTAACATCTTCACCTTACCCCTAGGAAGTGGGTTGTAAGTTATTGGCTTCACAAAGTTTATTTGAGCACTTGTAGTTCTTTCCCCGTAGGCGTCGGCACTGCTGACAGTTTACGTCGGAACTGCTGACGACGTCGGAAGTTCCGACCTGAACTGTCGGGACTTCCGACAGTTGCTGACAAGTGACTTCGAGTTTTGTGTAGAAATTTTTAGACACGCCTATTCACCCCCCCTCTAGGCGACATCAAGGTCCTCACAAGTGGTATCAGAGCTAGGCTCTTAATTTCGGGCTTAACCGCCTTGAGAGACGATGTCGACAAGTGAGGAGGTATCTCTAGAACTTCTACTTTTAGATGGCTCAAATTATGCATCTTGGTCCGCTAGTGTGCTTGATGTGTTTAGGGCCATGGGTCCTCATATTGAGCGGATTGTAGATGTGAGCATTTCACCTCCTAGTGACGATTTGGCCATCTTATCTAAAGAGGAAGTGAAATGCTTACAACACAATGCTCAAGCTACTAATGTCTTATTTAGTGCTTTGAGTGAAGTTGTTTTTGATGCCGTCATATTTGGAGATGGTGAACCGCTTGATGATGCTCATCTCATTTGGACCACACTCAAAGAAAAATATGACAAGTCCAAATGTGATGAGAAGTTGCTCTCATTGGAGGAACCACTTGAGGAGTGCTCAACTTCACCGACAAGTGAAGAGCATCAAGTGATTCTCCCAAATGGTCAAAGTGATCATGCCACATCCACTCCCTCACCAACATATATGAATGGTAATGAAATGGTTGGTGAGAACAATGCTTTTACATGTGGTACTTCTACTTCCTCTTGTTCTTGCGAGACTAACATTTTAAAGGAAGAAGAAGATTGTGATCGATGGCGGCCAAATGATGAGTCCACCTCACCAAGAAGCTCATCTCTCTATGTCACTTCTCATGTGGGTCTCATGGCAAAGAAAGAGAAGAATGTGGCAAGGGAGAGTGAGAATGAGAGTGAAAGTGAAAGTGAAAGTGAAAGTGAAAGTGAGAGTGAAGATGAAAGTGATGATGATGAGTTCAATCAACACCTTGCACGTCTAAGCAAGAAAGATAAGTTGATGGCGCTTGATCTTGTAGGACATCTTCTTGTCTTGCTTCTTGTTTGCTACCTCGCTAACGAGCCTCTTTGTTGATGATGCCAAGCTTTCATCCTTCATGGAGGGACATGATGCAATTTCATGACCCTTCTCATTGCATCCATAACACTTCCTCTTGCTTCTTCTTGTCTTGATCTTTGGAAGTGTGGCTTGGTCATCAACATTGTTGGAACACATAGAGGCATTGTGTCCCAAGTTAGAGCACTTGACATGAGTCATCTTCTTCCTCTCTTGAATCTTGCTCATGCCCTTCCTTTCTTTCTTTAAGGTGCAATCTCTCACGTGGTGACCCTCTTTCTTGCACTTGAAGCAAGTGATGGGAGTCTTCTTTGGTTGAAGTTGCACCTTAGTGGCCATGGGGGTTTTGCTGTTTTGCCCAGGTGCGGCACTATCGCACTTGGGTGCGGCACTGCCGCACTGTGTATTCTGGACAGATTGCAGTTTCTCTATTTTTCCCATGACTTTGCCATAATTGGACTTGTGACTTTGTTGATGGGGTTTGGTGCACGCTACGGTTGATCCCTTCTCAAGCTTCTTCACCATGTCATCACAGTTATCTTGAGAAGGTTGAGCATTGCACTTGCCCTTCCAATAAATCAAGTCCCTTCTTAGTCTCTTAACCCCTTCCGTTGAGCATGTACTTGTAGAAAATTGTGATGATTCCATTGCAAAAGAAAATGAACAGCTCAAGGAAGAGGTTAAGAGACTAAGAAGGGACTTGATTTATTGGAAGGGCAAGTGCAATGCTCAACCTTCTCAAGATAACTGTGATGACATGGTGAAGAAGCTTGAGAAGGGATCAACCGTAGCGTGCACCAAACCCCATCAACAAAGTCACAAGTCCAATTATGGCAAAGTCATGGGAAAAATAGAGAAACTGCAATCTGTCCAGAATACACAGTGCGGCAGTGCCGCACCCAAGTGCGATAGTGCCGCACCTGGGCAAAACAGCAAAACCCCCATGGCCACTAAGGTGCAACTTCAACCAAAGAAGACTCCCATCACTTGCTTCAAGTGCAAGAAAGAGGGTCACCACGTGAGAGATTGCACCTTAAAGAAAGAAAGGAAGGGCATGAGCAAGATTCAAGAGAGGAAGAAGATGACTCATGTCAAGTGCTCTAACTTGGGACACAATGCCTCTATGTGTTCCAACAATGTTGATGACCAAGCCACACTTCCAAAGATCAAGACAAGAAGAAGCAAGAGGAAGTGTTATGGATGCAATGAGAAGGGTCATGAAATTGCATCATGTCCCTCCATGAAGGATGAAAGCTTGGCATCATCAACAAAGAGGCTCGTTAGCGAGGTAGCAAACAAGAAGCAAGACAAGAAGATGTCCTACAAGATCAAGCGCCATCAACTTATCTTTCTTGCTTAGACGTGCAAGGTGTTGATTGAACTCATCATCATCACTTTCATCTTCACTCTCACTTTCACTTTCACTTTCACTTTCACTTTCACTCTCATTCTCACTCTCCCTTGCCACATTCTTCTCTTTCTTTGCCATGAGACCCACATGAGAAGTGACATAGAGAGATGAGCTTCTTGGTGAGGTGGACTCATCATTTGGCCGCCATCGATCACAATCTTCTTCTTCCTTTAAAATGTTAGTCTCGCAAGAACAAGAGGAAGTAGAAGTACCACATGTAAAAGCATTGTTCTCACCAACCATTTCATTACCATTCATATATGTTGGTGAGGGAGTGGATGTGGCATGATCACTTTGACCATTTGGGAGAATCACTTGATGCTCTTCACTTGTCGGTGAAGTTGAGCACTCCTCAAGTGGTTCCTCCAATGAGAGCAACTTCTCATCACATTTGGACTTGTCATATTTTTCTTTGAGTGTGGTCCAAATGAGATGAGCATCATCAAGCGGTTCACCATCTCCAAATATGACGGCATCAAAAACAACTTCACTCAAAGCACTAAATAAGACATTAGTAGCTTGAGCATTGTGTTGTAAGCATTTCACTTCCTCTTTAGATAAGATGGCCAAATCGTCACTAGGAGGTGAAATGCTCACATCTACAATCCGCTCAATATGAGGACCCATGGCCCTAAACACATCAAGCACACTAGCGGACCAAGATGCATAATTTGAGCCATCTAAAAGTAGAAGTTCTAGAGATACCTCCTCACTTGTCGACATCGTCTCTCAAGGCGGTTAAGCCCGAAATTAAGAGCCTAGCTCTGATACCACTTGTGAGGACCTTGATGTCGCCTAGAGGGGGGGTGAATAGGCGTGTCTAAAAATTTCTACACAAAACTCGAAGTCACTTGTCAGCAACTGTCGGAAGTCCCGACAGTTCAGGTCGGAACTTCCGACGTCGTCAGCAGTTCCGACGTAAACTGTCAGCAGTGCCGACGCCTACGGGGAAAGAACTACAAGTGCTCAAATAAACTTTGTGAAGCCAATAACTTACAACCCCACTTCCTAGGGGTAAGGTGAAGATGTTAGCTCACTTCCTTGATGCCAAGATGCCTCCAAACGTAGATCGGGACCAAACCCTAGAATCACCACAAAACCAAGTATAGCAATGCAAATCACAAGAACAAAGTGAGACACCGATTTATCCCGTGGTTCAGCTCGCCACTAAGGCTTGCCTATGTCCACGTTGTTGAGGAAACCACACAGGCTTTTTGGGTCTCTTTCAACCCTATCCTCGTTCTCAAGTCAAGAGAGCAATCTCTTGAGATGAGAAGTGATTTCACTTGATGATTGGAGTGATTACAAACCTCCCGGGGCTACCACACAAGTTGGAAGCTCCACGGGCGACGCCTAGCCGGCTAGGGTTTCAAGAACCCAAGAGTAACAAATGCAAATCCAACCGGCTTGACGAAGAAATCAAGTGCTCAAGCTTGAAACAATGTTTCTCTCACCAAATCCCTTCTCTCAACTCAAACTCTTACAAGATTTGAAGCTAGGAGCAAAGAGGAGAGAAGAGAGAGGCTCTTGGGTGCTAGGAGGCACTTCTCTGAAGTTTGGGGCGTGAGAGAGTGAGTGGGTAACGGTTAGAAATGAGGGGAGAGCTATTTATACACTTAGTAGAAATCTAACCGTTCAGATCTACGTCGGAACTGCTGACGTAGATCTCGGGACTTCTGGCCTTTAGAGAAAACACTGTTCATACTAGGTCAAAGTCACTGCGCGAAGGCCAACGTCGGGACTTCTGACGTACATCGGCACTTCTGACATACGTCGGCACTTCTGACATACGTCGGCACTTCTGACATACGTCGGGACTTCTGACCGTCGGGACTTCCGACGTACGTCGGGACTTCCGACGCAGCAGTCAGCAGAGCGAGCCGATGGGCCTAGCGTCGGGACTCCTGGCGAGGGTCGGGACTCCTGACCGTCGGGAGTTCCGACATACGTCGGGACTTCCGACGTCCTCAGTCACCGCACAGGCTAAGTGACTGGACGTCAGGACTCCCGGCGCAAGTCAGCACTTCCGACCGTCGGGACTCCCGACATACGTCGGGACTTCCGACACCAAAAGTCACTAAAACTATTCTATGTGCTCGTGAGGTGCTAGAGTGTCTCTCTTATGATTTAGTTTTTATACTTGAGCACTCTATCTTCCTCAGACCACCTAAATTTGCATCCCCTTATGAAGTGATATTGAGAAGAAGTGACATATGAAGACATTGAAGACTCAAGTGGTTAAAATGGTAATATTCTTTTGATCTTGAGTTTAGGCTATGCCGCACTATAAAGGGGGATGCAAATTTAGGTGGTCTGAGGAAGATAGAGTGCTCAAGTATAAAAACTAAATCATAAGAGAGACACTCTAGCACCTCACGAGCACATAGAATAGTTTTAGTGACTTTTGGTGTCGGAAGTCCCGACGTATGTCGGGAGTCCCGACGGTCGGAAGTGCTGACTTGCGCCGGGAGTCCTGACGTCCAGTCACTTAGCCTGTGCGGTGACTGAGGACGTCGGAAGTCCCGACGTATGTCGGAACTCCCGACGGTCAGGAGTCCCGACCCTCGCCAGGAGTCCCGACGCTAGGCCCATCGGCTCGCTCTGCTGACTGCTGCGTCGGAAGTCCCGACGTACGTCGGAAGTCCCGACGGTCAGAAGTCCCGACGTATGTCAGAAGTGCCGACGTATGTCAGAAGTGCCGACGTATGTCAGAAGTGCCGATGTACGTCAGAAGTCCCGACGTTGGCCTTCGCGCAGTGACTTTGACCTAGTATGAACAGTGTTTTCTCTAAAGGCCAGAAGTCCCGAGATCTACGTCAGCAGTTCCGACGTAGATCTGAACGGTTAGATTTCTACTAAGTGTATAAATAGCTCTCCCCTCATTTCTAACCGTTACCCACTCACTCTCTCACGCCCCAAACTTCAGAGAAGTGCCTCCTAGCACCCAAGAGCCTCTCTCTTCTCTCCTCTTTGCTCCTAGCTTCAAATCTTGTAAGAGTTTGAGTTGAGAGAAGGGATTTGGTGAGAGAAACATTGTTTCAAGCTTGAGCACTTGATTTCTTCGTCAAGCCGGTTGGATTTGCATTTGTTACTCTTGGGTTCTTGAAACCCTAGCCGGCTAGGCGTCGCCCGTGGAGCTTCCAACTTGTGTGGTAGCCCCGGGAGGTTTGTAATCACTCCAATCATCAAGTGAAATCACTTCTCATCTCAAGAGATTGCTCTCTTGACTTGAGAACGAGGATAGGGTTGAAAGAGACCCAAAAAGCCTGTGTGGTTTCCTCAACAACGTGGACATAGGCAAGCCTTAGTGGCGAGCTGAACCACGGGATAAATCGGTGTCTCACTTTGTTCTTGTGATTTGCATTGCTATACTTGGTTTTGTGGTGATTCTAGGGTTTGGTCCCGATCTACGTTTGGAGGCATCTTGGCATCAAGGAAGTGAGCTAACATCTTCACCTTACCCCTAGGAAGTGGGGTTGTAAGTTATTGGCTTCACAAAGTTTATTTGAGCACTTGTAGTTCTTTCCCCGTAGGCGTCGGCACTGCTGACAGTTTACGTCGGAACTGCTGACGACGTCGGAAGTTCCGACCTGAACTGTCGGGACTTCCGACAGTTGCTGACAAGTGACTTCGAGTTTTGTGTAGAAATTTTTAGACACGCCTATTCACCCCCCCTCTAGGCGACATCAAGGTCCTCACAAGTGGTATCAGAGCTAGGCTCTTAATTTCGGGCTTAACCGCCTTGAGAGACGATGTCGACAAGTGAGGAGGTATCTCTAGAACTTCTACTTTTAGATGGCTCAAATTATGCATCTTGGTCCGCTAGTGTGCTTGATGTGTTTAGGGCCATGGGTCCTCATATTGAGCGATTGTAGATGTGAGCATTTCACCTCCTAGTGACGATTTGGCCATCTTATCTAAAGAGGAAGTGAAATGCTTACAACACAATGCTCAAGCTACTAATGTCTTATTTAGTGCTTTGAGTGAAGTTGTTTTTGATGCCGTCATATTTGGAGATGGTGAACCGCTTGATGATGCTCATCTCATTTGGACCACACTCAAAGAAAAATATGACAAGTCCAAATGTGATGAGAAGTTGCTCTCATTGGAGGAACCACTTGAGGAGTGCTCAACTTCACCGACAAGTGAAGAGCATCAAGTGATTCTCCCAAATGGTCAAAGTGATCATGCCACATCCACTCCCTCACCAACATATATGAATGGTAATGAAATGGTTGGTGAGAACAATGCTTTTACATGTGGTACTTCTACTTCCTCTTGTTCTTGCGAGACTAACATTTTAAAGGAAGAAGAAGATTGTGATCGATGGCGGCCAAATGATGAGTCCACCTCACCAAGAAGCTCATCTCTCTATGTCACTTCTCATGTGGGTCTCATGGCAAAGAAAGAGAAGAATGTGGCAAGGGAGAGTGAGAATGAGAGTGAAAGTGAAAGTGAAAGTGAAAGTGAAAGTGAGAGTGAAGATGAAAGTGATGATGATGAGTTCAATCAACACCTTGCACGTCTAAGCAAGAAAGATAAGTTGATGGCGCTTGATCTTGTAGGACATCTTCTTGTCTTGCTTCTTGTTTGCTACCTCGCTAACGAGCCTCTTTGTTGATGATGCCAAGCTTTCATCCTTCATGGAGGGACATGATGCAATTTCATGACCCTTCTCATTGCATCCATAACACTTCCTCTTGCTTCTTCTTGTCTTGATCTTTGGAAGTGTGGCTTGGTCATCAACATTGTTGGAACACATAGAGGCATTGTGTCCCAAGTTAGAGCACTTGACATGAGTCATCTTCTTCCTCTCTTGAATCTTGCTCATGCCCTTCCTTTCTTTCTTTAAGGTGCAATCTCTCACGTGGTGACCCTCTTTCTTGCACTTGAAGCAAGTGATGGGAGTCTTCTTTGGTTGAAGTTGCACCTTAGTGGCCATGGGGGTTTTGCTGTTTTGCCCAGGTGCGGCACTATCGCACTTGGGTGCGGCACTGCCGCACTGTGTATTCTGGACAGATTGCAGTTTCTCTATTTTTCCCATGACTTTGCCATAATTGGACTTGTGACTTTGTTGATGGGGTTTGGTGCACGCTACGGTTGATCCCTTCTCAAGCTTCTTCACCATGTCATCACAGTTATCTTGAGAAGGTTGAGCATTGCACTTGCCCTTCCAATAAATCAAGTCCCTTCTTAGTCTCTTAACCTCTTCCTTGAGCTGTTCATTTTCTTTTGCAATGGAATCATCACAATTTTCTACAAGTACATGCTCAACGGAAGGGGTTAAGAGACTAAGAAGGGACTTGATTTATTGGAAGGGCAAGTGCAATGCTCAACCTTCTCAAGATAACTGTGATGACATGGTGAAGAAGCTTGAGAAGGGATCAACCGTAGCGTGCACCAAACCCCATCAACAAAGTCACAAGTCCAATTATGGCAAAGTCATGGGAAAAATAGAGAAACTGCAATCTGTCCAGAATACACAGTGCGGCAGTGCCGCACCCAAGTGCGATAGTGCCGCACCTGGGCAAAACAGCAAAACCCCCATGGCCACTAAGGTGCAACTTCAACCAAAGAAGACTCCCATCACTTGCTTCAAGTGCAAGAAAGAGGGTCACCACGTGAGAGATTGCACCTTAAAGAAAGAAAGGAAGGGCATGAGCAAGATTCAAGAGAGGAAGAAGATGACTCATGTCAAGTGCTCTAACTTGGGACACAATGCCTCTATGTGTTCCAACAATGTTGATGACCAAGCCACACTTCCAAAGATCAAGACAAGAAGAAGCAAGAGGAAGTGTTATGGATGCAATGAGAAGGGTCATGAAATTGCATTCATGTCCCTCCATGAAGGATGAAAGCTTGGCATCATCAACAAAGAGGCTCGTTAGCGAGGTAGCAAACAAGAAGCAAGACAAGAAGATGTCCTACAAGATCAAGCGCCATCAACTTATCTTTCTTGCTTAGACGTGCAAGGTGTTGATTGAACTCATCATCATCACTTTCATCTTCACTCTCACTTTCACTTTCACTTTCACTTTCACTTTCACTCTCATTCTCACTCTCCCTTGCCACATTCTTCTCTTTCTTTGCCATGAGACCCACATGAGAAGTGACATAGAGAGATGAGCTTCTTGGTGAGGTGGACTCATCATTTGGCCGCCATCGATCACAATCTTCTTCTTCCTTTAAAATGTTAGTCTCGCAAGAACAAGAGGAAGTAGAAGTACCACATGTAAAAGCATTGTTCTCACCAACCATTTCATTACCATTCATATATGTTGGTGAGGGAGTGGATGTGGCATGATCACTTTGACCATTTGGGAGAATCACTTGATGCTCTTCACTTGTCGGTGAAGTTGAGCACTCCTCAAGTGGTTCCTCCAATGAGAGCAACTTCTCATC
>JAHUYU010003353.1:0-15475 GCA_030439765.1 Tripidium arundinaceum | reverse complement strand
GTGCCCTGACCCGAGCACCCATGCGAAGAGTGAGAAGCGGGTCCGGGGAATCACCGGCGGGCGCAGCACACCGTCCTCCTGTCCCCCAACTCGTCCCTGGTCGAACAACATAAAACACTTGCAACATAAAAAAAACTTAATGCAACATACGTTTGAAAACAGAAGAAACGCTTGAAACATGCACTTATAACATGTGTGTGGAACACATAAAACATAAAAAAAATAACACTTGCAACTGGCAACATGAAACCACTTGCTAAAACATAAAACTGAAACAGCTGAAACATTTTGGAACATACTGTCGCAACATATGTGTGAAACATATGCAACATTCAGATAAAAAACGATTGCAACATACGTCTAGAAACAGATGAAACATTTTGAACAAATATTTGCAACATACATCTGAAACACTCGCAATATATGCAACATACCCTGATCTACTTTTGCAACATCAAAATGGAACACTTGCAATATACATCTGAAACGTCGAAACAATTGAAACATACATATGCAACATAGGGGAGAGGAAGACCGGGGCCAATCGATTCGAGCCGCCGGGATCGGGAGCCGGCAGTGTACCACCGCCATCAGCAGTGGGCTTGGCTCAGTCGGGCGGCGCACTAGCACCAGTGGCGCGTGCGCACCACCGCCACTAGCGCTACCTGCATCGGTCTTGCTCGACCGGGCGGGCGGCGCTCGCGACGGGGGCGAGCGAGCGGTGCCGGATGGGGCGCGCGGCACTAGCGAGACAAAGTGGCATCCGCGTTCGGAACGGGACGGACGGAGTGGCAGCCGCAGGACGATGTGGTGGAGAGGAGAGGTCGGAAGGGATAAGAAGTTTTTTTTCTTTTTTTTATAGAATGGTTGGGAGTGAGGGCAAATGGATGAGCGTGTTGGGCTGCGTCGCGGCTCACCATTGGCACTGGGCGGACGGACGTCCAGCATTACCGTTTGTTCAGGCTCTGGCGACTGGGTCGGGGGTACTCCGGCCACCAGGAAGCAAATGGAGCACGGCGCCCTGCGGCATCTTCTGGCCGTTTGATGAAGCATAGACGGTCGTGATCAAGATCAAGTGACGATTGCCAGGCTTGGCCAATTTACACGTTATTGAATATATAATGTACAGTAAAAGGAAAGGGTTGAAATCAGCAAGGCTTCAGTTTGCCCGGAAAGTCTGTATAAGGATGAAATGAGGTGTTATTTGATTGAATTTGAATGCAGGTTTGCGGTAATATAAAACCAAATGTCACAAATAAATTGGAGGTTTACAGCTGGTCACACGAACCGCTGGACATTTGTTTTCCGAATTCAACTATGAACGAAAGACAATCCAGATGCCTAAATTCTATTCATACATCGATATTTTCCAGGTATGATCGGTACCTGCTTTGCATTTCAACATAATGATTGATGGCTCCATGTGCATCATAGGTCCTTAGTTAGGGGCGACAATGGCAACCAGTGGAACAATGTATGGGCGAGGGGGGAGGGAGATGGCGATCTCGGCGACTTTGGAAGAAATCCTCCCCTCTTCGCCATGGATCCACTCTTGATCTTCCCCAGCCTTCGTCATGGATCTTCCCGGGCTTAATCTTAGGCCAGGGAAGGTTGTGGAGTCCGAGGTTCTTCGACAGTTTGGTTCTCCGGTTTGTGTCCATCCCTCTTTCTCCTCCAATTGCTTCTTCCTGGTTGCCTCTTTTGGAAGATGCAAGTACCGTCTGACTGAAGATTCTGTAGCCAAAATTCTCCAAGCCACTCTTGGTGGGCATGCTTCGCTGTTTCATGTTCTTTTTCTCAGTGACAGAGTTTTCAGATTCAGTGTTAGTTCTAAGGCAGTTGGTTTTCATATTTACAAACTTCAATCTTTCGAATGTGCCAACTACAAGATCTTCTTCAATCTCTGGCATGGAGGGGGTCCGAATTTTATTGTCGAGCACAAAAATTGGCTTGCTGAAGAACACAACTCCTGGACTTCAGTCGGTCACTCGTCAAATTTGGTACGTCCACCTCTTACCGGAGCCAATGCTGTTCCTTTGCGCCATGGCTTCCGTGCTTCGAGTTCCAAGGCCATGAAGTTTTCAAATTTCAAATTTTCGTCCAACTCTGATAAGGCTTCAGTTGGTAAGCCCTTTAATCCTAAATTAAATGCAAATAATGCTGGCTCAACAGTTTCCTATAATCAAGCAGGCGTTTTGGGTCCTATTCCAAATCCGACCCATTTATTGCCTGGTCATGGGCCTGTTCTAGTGTTTTGTTCAAAATGCCTGTCCCCGGCCCATAGTCGTGAAGCTTGTAAGTCCATAATACGCTGTCGACGGTGTCTCCATTTTGGGCATGTTTCTCGAATGTGTCGACTCACGCCTCGATTGCCGCGCGATGCCGCTTCGGCTTCTAGGGACCAATGTTCTGCCCAGTCGCTGAGTTATGGGCCCCCTGCCCAAATTTCTCCCCATATCTATCGCTCAATGGGTGAATACCTTAAACACCTCTCTAGTAGATGCTCTATTCCTACCCAAATCACCGTCCCCTGGACTCTGTCCTGGAGACTTAGAGCACCTGAGTTTGACGACGACGGTGACGAGGTCGAGGTCACGCCGCCATCCGCACCCGGCATTCCGACGTCGCCGTCGCCACTCACCACTGATCTTGTTGGTGAGTCTGCTCCTAATCTTCATCCTGTGGCATAGCACCTAGCATCCTTGCCATAATAATCTCAGTCTGCACAGTCCAGCTATCTGATTCTGGATTCTCCCCTTCAGAGAAATTTAGAAACCAGGGAATATCATCTAGCCCAGTGACTCTTGCCTTGACCAAAGTTCTACCCATGTGATTGTGATTTTCAGACCAAACAATCATTTTTCCAAATTGGGACACAACCTTTTCAACTAAAGAGTAGGACCACAGGTCAAGATTGAGTCCAAGAAGCATCAACCAAACTTCATGTGTATAAACTGTGGTCCTATTATTCCAAGCACGATCATGTGGGATGAAGGAGATGTGAAGGTTACCAAATTGGTGTGGACCAGCATTGACGAGGAAATCCCTGTGAGCCATGTAATTGAAGGTGACGTAAGCTTGACCAAAAGGGCATGGCTGTATGGCATGGTACGGCATGTTCATCTGTACTGCAAGAAACTGGGCCAAAGTCTCACGAATGTCCTCAAAGTCCATCTGATTTGGCGGGAGAGGATGAAAGAGGGCAATCGCAACATCATCATTGCGCTTCTGGATTCTGCCTGTCACCACTCTGTGCATGGCTAGCCTACCAGGAACCATGACCCTTTGACCCCAAGGCGACATGAAAGGAGCAGGGTCGACAAATCTGTACGCCATGGCCGGTGCAGCAGGTACTGTAGCAGGAGTTGGGGTTTTCAGAACCCAAGCAATGTGATCAACTACAACAGAGCGAGGTTGGATGAGATGATTAGGAGCAGACTCACCAACAAGATCAGTGGTGAGTGGCGACGGCGACGTCGGAATGCCGGGTGCGGATGGCGGCGTGACCTCGACCTCGTCACCGTCGTCGTCAAACTCAGGTGCTCTAAGTCTCCAGGACAGAGTCCAGGGGACGGTGATTTGGGTAGGAATAGAGCATCTACTAGAGAGGTGTTTAAGGTATTCACCCATTGAGCGATAGATATGGGGAGAAATTTGGGCAGGGGGCCCATAACTCAGCGACTGGGCAGAACATTGGTCCCTAGAAGCCGAAGCGGCATCGCGCGGCAATCGAGGCGTGAGTCGACACATTCGAGAAACATGCCCAAAATGGAGACACCGTCGACAGCGTATTATGGACTTACAAGCTTCACGACTATGGGCCGGGGACAGGCATTTTGAACAAAACACTAGAACAGGCCCATGACCAGGCAATAAATGGGTCGGATTTGGAATAGGACCCAAAACGCCTGCTTGATTATAGGAAACTGTTGAGCCAGCATTATTTGCATTTAATTTAGGATTAAAGGGCTTACCAACTGAAGCCTTATCAGAGTTGGACGAAAATTTGAAATTTGAAAACTTCATGGCCTTGGAACTCGAAGCACGGAAGCCATGGCGCAAAGGAACAGCATTGGCTCCGGTAAGAGGTGGACGTACCAAATTTGACGAGTGACCGACTGAAGTCCAGGAGTTGTGTTCTTCAGCAAGCCAATTTTTGTGCTCGACAATAAAATTCGGACCCCCTCCATGCCAGAGATTGAAGAAGATCTTGTAGTTGGCACATTCGAAAGATTGAAGTTTGTAAATATGAAAACCAACTGCCTTAGAACTAACACTGAATCTGAAAACTCTGTCACTGAGAAAAAGAACATGAAACAGCGAAGCATGCCCACCAAGAGTGGCTTGGAGAATTTTGGCTACAGAATCTTCAGTCAGACGGTACTTGCATCTTCCAAAAGAGGCAACCAGGAAGAAGCAATTGGAGGAGAAAGAGGGATGGACACAAACCGGAGAACCAAACTGTCGAAGAACCTCGGACTCCACAACCTTCCCTGGCCTAAGATTAAGCCCGGGAAGATCCATGACGAAGGCTGGGGAAGATCAAGAGTGGATCCATGGCGAAGAGGGGAGGATTTCTTCCAAAGTCGCCGAGATCGCCATCTCCCTCCCCCCTCGCCCATACATTGTTCCACTGGTTGCCATTGTCGCCCCTAACTAAGGACCTATGATGCACATGGAGCCATCAATCATTATGTTGAAATGCAAAGCAGGTACCGATCATACCTGGAAAATATCGATGTATGAATAGAATTTAGGCATCTGGATTGTCTTTCGTTCATAGTTGAATTCGGAAAACAAATGTCCAGCGGTTCGTGTGACCAGCTGTAAACCTCCAATTTATTTGTGACATTTGGTTTTATATTACCGCAAACCTGCATTCAAATTCAATCAAATAACACCTCATTTCATCCTTATACAGACTTTCCGGGC
The DNA here is from genome assembly GCA_030439765.1 of Tripidium arundinaceum. Lineage (NCBI taxonomy): Eukaryota > Viridiplantae > Streptophyta > Magnoliopsida > Poales > Poaceae > Tripidium > Tripidium arundinaceum. Next base: position 10,543 of record JAHUYU010003353.1, on the reverse strand, counting down.
AAACTGAAGCCTTGCTGATTTCAACCCTTTCCTTTTACTGTACATTATATATTCAATAACGTGTAAATTGGCCAAGCCTGGCAATCGTCACTTGATCTTGATCACGACCGTCTATGCTTCATCAAACGGCCAGAAGATGCCGCAGGGCGCCGTGCTCCATTTGCTTCCTGGTGGCCGGAGTACCCCCGACCCAGTCGCCAGAGCCTGAACAAACGGTAATGCTGGACGTCCGTCCGCCCAGTGCCAATGGTGAGCCGCGACGCAGCCCAACACGCTCATCCATTTGCCCTCACTCCCAACCATTCTATAAAAAAAAGAAAAAAAACTTCTTATCCCTTCCGACCTCTCCTCTCCACCACATCGTCCTGCGGCTGCCACTCCGTCCGTCCCGTTCCGAACGCGGATGCCACTTTGTCTCGCTAGTGCCGCGCGCCCCATCCGGCACCGCTCGCTCGCCCCCGTCGCGAGCGCCGCCCGCCCGGTCGAGCAAGACCGATGCAGGTAGCGCTAGTGGCGGTGGTGCGCACGCGCCACTGGTGCTAGTGCGCCGCCCGACTGAGCCAAGCCCACTGCTGATGGCGGTGGTACACTGCCGGCTCCCGATCCCGGCGGCTCGAATCGATTGGCCCCGGTCTTCCTCTCCCCTATGTTGCATATGTATGTTTCAATTGTTTCGACGTTTCAGATGTATATTGCAAGTGTTCCATTTTGATGTTGCAAAAGTAGATCAGGGTATGTTGCATATATTGCGAGTGTTTCAGATGTATGTTGCAAATATTTGTTCAAAATGTTTCATCTGTTTCTAGACGTATGTTGCAATCGTTTTTTATCTGAATGTTGCATATGTTTCACACATATGTTGCGACAGTATGTTCCAAAATGTTTCAGCTGTTTCAGTTTTATGTTTTAGCAAGTGGTTTCATGTTGCCAGTTGCAAGTGTTATTTTTTTTATGTTTTATGTGTTCCACACACATGTTATAAGTGCATGTTTCAAGCGTTTCTTCTGTTTTCAAACGTATGTTGCATTAAGTTTTTTTTATGTTGCAAGTGTTTTATGTTGTTCGACCAGGGACGAGTTGGGGGACAGGAGGACGGTGTGTGCGCCGCGCGTGGGGAGGGGGGCTGCAGACGGGGGTGCTGGGGGCGGGCGGATGGGTGCTCGGGTCAGGGGCACGCCGAGTCCTGGCTCTCGAGTGCTGCCCATGCGAAGAGTGAGAAGCGGGTCCGGGGAATCACCGGCGGGCGCAGACACAGGGGCGCGACGAATCCGGATGAAGGTGGGGCGAGGACAGACCGGGGCAGGCTACGCGGATGTCTGGACATATGCCTCTATCCATTGGACGTCCGGGCGCTAGCCACGCCTATGCTTCATCAAAAGGAATCCTGGAGCGCAGGGCAGGAGCATTCAGAACTCACAATCAGGACATATCTACTGTATCAATGTATCAATCAGCTTCTAGCACCGTGTTCGTTTGAGCTATTCAGTGGAATCAACAGCCATCCAACAGTATTTTTCTCTCACAACAAACCAATGAACAGTACTTTCAGCCACAATAAACCAGCGAAACGAACAGGCTGTGTATTGACAGTTGCGCTGCTGTATCGCATGCTTTGAATCAGAATCCGGTGGCATCTAATGGGCAATTCAGAGATACTCTTACAGCGTTTTTTTTTTAATCTCAAGGTTTCCAATCTGCAACATGCCTGCCTAGCCGCCAAAGCAGTGTCACCGTTCCCGACCAACATGTCTCGATCCGACGACGGCGAGGAGACCCTCGCCGCGCTCATAGAAGCCTCCAGGACCCCGGAGGGCCGGGAGGGCCTCTCCGACGTGCTCGCCGACACCCTCTTCCTCCTCCCGGCCTCCCCGTCGCGCCTCCTGCTCCTGCGCCTCCGCCTCCTCCGCAACCTCCTCGCGGGCCACGAGCTCAACCAGTACGCCTTCATCGAGCACTGTGGCCCCGCCGCCGTCGCCGCCTCCGTGCTCTCCTTCCCCTCGCTCGCTCCCGACGTGGCGCGCGCCGCGCTCCAGGCGCTCGGGAACGCCGCGCTCGCCGGGGAGTTCCACCGCGACGCCGTCTGGGAGGCGCTCTTCCCCGAGGCGCTGCGGGAGTTCGCGGGGCTCAGGGACCAGGGAGTCCTGGATCCCCTGTGCATGGTCCTCGACACGTGCTGCGGCGGGGAAGGCGGTCGCGGGAGGCTCGAGGAGCTGGGCCTGCCAATCCTCGTCCAAGTTGTCACTACGGCCTCGCAAGGTGAGATGAGCTCGCCCCCGCAGTGTTGTTCAAGTGTCCTTTTTGGGTAAACAGAATACTGTACGTGCTATGGACATCGATGATTTATTTTCAGATACTAGGATATTAGGTCAGTCTGTAATTTGGCAGTTGGAATTATGATGCATTGTAGTACTAGTATCAGATTGTTGCATTGCATGACAAGATGCCTGAGCCTGCTATCCTAGTTAGAACTTAGAAATTGGGATGCATACTTTTGTTTATATCTAATGACAAGAAAATGTTATGGTTATTTTGTTGCAATGTGGTATAGCCTTCAACACTGGGATTTATTATGTTGTTATAGGAGTTCCTCTGTGTTGTTTCATCTGTACAAGTACAGAGCTGTATATGACCCTAACCAGAATTATGTAATGCAGTGGGGCACAAGGAAGAGTGGTTAGGGTGGCTTCTGTTCAAAGTCTGTGTTGAAGAGCAGAAGTTTGAGAGCTTGTTCTATGCCTTATGTTCTGCTAACGATGCTGAGCGCACAGACAATGGCGAGTATAATGCTAAGCATGTTTTTCTTCTGGGTACGCTGTCAAGGTGTTTGAACAGCCGTCCCGAAGAAGTTACTGTCTCGGATAGTTTTGCGCATGATGTTTTCAATCTACACAAGCATGCTGCCGAAACTGTGAATTTTACTCACCGAGGTACCTCCCCTCTTCCAACTGGGAGCCCTGCAATCGATGTCCTTGGATATACACTGCAGCTCCTGAGGGATATCTGTGCCTGGGAATCCACCTCATCAGATACTCAACGGCCTGTTGACTCACTATTGCAGACTGGCTTTGTAAAGCGCCTTCTGAGATACCTAGGTGAGCTTGAGCCACCAAGTACAATCAGAAAATCAATGGCAGGAGGACAAGGAGATAACCATCCAGCTCTTGGAAATGCAAAGGTCTGCCCATACATTGGTTACAGGAGAGATTTGGTCGCAGTCATTGCTAATTGCTTACTCAGAAGGAAGAAGGTACAAGATGAGATTAGGCAGTTAGGTGGGATCATGTTGCTACTGCAGCAGTGCGTCATCGATGAAGATAATCCATACTTGAGGGAGTGGGGTCTGCTAGCTGTTAAGAACTTGCTTGAAGAAAATGAAGAAAATCAGAAGGAGGTTTCTGAACTTGAGATGCAAGAACCTGTTATAACTCCAGAGATTGCTAACATAGGTCTCAAGGTGGAGATAGACAAGGAAACAGGTCATCCAAAACTGGTCAATACTTCTGATGTAAGTATACCTGTACCTGTCTACCTGATCTAAAATAAGTTTGGATTGGATATTTATAGATAACTGCATTTGCTAATATCCACGTCTTATTATCCTAAATGCTTGTTAAACTAAATAACTGGTTCATTGTGTGATTTCTTTAATTGTTTATCAAGAGCATTCTATTGTAGTATTTGAAATCTTACACTGCAGTTGCATCGAGTTGTGTTTATTCTTAATTGTTATCTACTATGTAGTTGTAAGCTCTTTGCTCACCATTTCGCATGAATATAGACATATAGTTGAGTTGTAGATGAGCTTGTCTTTCTGCCTTCCCTATGAGTCATAAATTGATAATTTGACCAAATACGTACCGATGTCTTGGACTGTTGTTGCATAAAACTGTGTTAACAAATCTCAGTATTTGTAATGTTGAATATAACCTGCTGGCATTTTGTCATTAAATTGGTTATACTGTTCAATTGCAATGTGACAGCAGCAGTGTTATCTGACTGATTGATTGAATGCATAATTCGTTTTGCAGACTTGAACTCTGACTACAGGCACTGCCATAATTAAAGTTATGTTCATGCTGTGGCTATGAATACATGTGTTTTGGTCGAAAAAGTCTGCAATGTACTCCAATGTGGAAGAGGTCGCATGTATAAATGGTGGTTATGATTGAGAAAACAGAATTTCGCTACAAGAGTGATTTGGATTTTGAGAGGAGTAATTCGTTGTAAGCAAAGCAGTTATAGAAATGTATGTGGTTGCTGGTCTCGAAACTAAAATTTATATGCGGAAAACATGGGTATGTGCTAAACATGTGGTCCTTCCCCTGTGGAAAATTTAGTTTTATGCCGTTGATATATTACAGTTTCCAAAATTTCCATTATGTATCTATAATTAATCTGGGCAAACATGGTGCCATCGATAGTCCATCACTACGCAGCGTTTCAGAAACTGTAGTATTTGCTATGCAGGTAGTCCTTGCGTATCAGTAAGTCTAGGCGAGCAAGGTGTGCAGTGTGCTTGATAGTAGATAGTAATAAGCAGATACGCCGAGTTTCTGAAATTCTTATCTGGTTCTGTGTTGAAGCCTGGAATTTGTTGTCATGTATGCTAGTTCTAAAGCTTTTTAGTTTTTTTGGTTAATAAGATTGTACTTAGCATATTATTACTAGAGATGTCATGAAAAATGGTTTTAAGCTTTGCTCATGATTTGTTCTGAATGTGCGGGCTACCAAAACTACAAGGAATTTGTTGGTACTTGCTTTTTTATATGTTCTGTTTCTTTTCCTGACCAAGGACAGTGCTGACTGCATTTTCTGAAGCTGATACATACAAAAATAACTCAACCCAAGCCCCTGGTATTGGGTTCCAAGTGTGGTGGTGTTGGCCAAGTGTTCCTTCATTTGATCAATTGTCTCTCGCTGAGGAGTGCCCCATACGAAGTCATCTTTGGAGCCTTTTAAAGGATTGGAATAATGAATCTATTTAAGAGCAGTTAGTCTTTGGGCCTGTTTAATGTGGAGCGCAGGGTGGCTCGGCCCAGGCCAGGCCCAGAGAGCATAGGTGCTCGTGTTTGATTCCATGCACCAGTACAGCCCGGCCCTAGCAGGCCTTTGTTTGATTTACCTCTAGGAGCCAGGTCCATGACCAACTAACTCCAACTACCACATGCAGATTGTGTTTGATATAGGCCTGCACAAGTGATTTGCAAATGAACCACAACATACCTTTATGAAAACAAAAATGTAAAAGACAGTTACAACAATATGAACTACTTAATAGTGACAATCAGGTGGCCTCAGACTAAATATAATTAATGGTTCATATAATCCTAGCTGCCTCAGCTGAACAAAAAACAAGGCAACAAACCAGCAACAGGGGTCCAGTAGCATATATCATCGACATGGAGAACATCTAACAATCAGATAGGCCATCGACATGGTAACGAGGCAACCAACAGTGACAGAAATGGATTAGAGAAATACAAAAAAAAAAAACTGAGGCAGCTAATCCATCATCTTTTCTTAGTCATCACAGGCCTAAGTTTGGCACTTGCACTGTCCAGCCATGCTCACCCTTATCCATAGTCCAATCACCACAATAAGCAGTGAGATGATTACCACATTTTTCCAACAGCAAGACTTGCCATCAACAAGAGGAATACCATGACAACAGTCATCAGGGAGCAGCTGAGAGGGGAGGGGAGTTGCTGCTCCCCGTGATGCATTGAAATCCCTAAGTGCCTCCTCATAATTTTTGTACTTCAAATACCTTGCATTCTTGAACCCAAGAACCTGTTCACTGCATTCATACCAGGTTCTGTAGATTCCAAGTTGCTTCCCATGGAAAACCACATAGCAAGGGGCCATTTGCTGTGAAATAAGTCATTGCCTCTTTCAATGTAAGCATGAACAGCCATGAGTGTCTACATTGAAGATCTGAGATTAAGAGAAGAAACCATGATCTAATGCCACCATGAGTGGTCATCTGATCCAACTGCACAGCTGTTGACATCATAGGCTAAACAAAAGTGCCTCAGCTCTAGAATTGGTGCTGCATTCATGTAGTACTCATCACAGTTGGCTGCACATGTAGCAACATTCAGAAGAGCAGCAGTTGAGACTGCAATAGTAGGACAGACATCAAGCTGCCATGGAACCATCTTCTAGTCTAGTGACCAAAGATAGCATACACAACATGGCAGCTGCTTTTCTGGACTTGTTTGCTACATGTGCAGCCACCTGTGATGAGTACTTACATGAATTGCAGCACCAAATTCTAGAGCTGAGGCCACTTTTTTGTTTTTAGCCTATGATGTCAACAGTTGAAGTTGATCAAGATGAACCACCTCATTGGTGTGGCATTTAGGATCATGGGTTGTTTCTTCTCTTAATCCCAAGATCTTCAATGTCACACTCATGGCTTGTTTCATGATTTACATTTGACTGAGGCTAATGAACTTTATTATTTCACAGCAAATGGCCCCTTGCTATGTGGTTTTCCATGGGAAGCAACTTGGAATCTACAGAACCTGGTATGAATGCAGTGAACAGGTTCTTGGGTTCAAGAATGCAAGGTATTTGAAGTACAAAAATTATGAGGAGGCACTTAGGGATTTCAATGCATCACGGGGAGCAGCAACTCCCCTCCCCTCTCAGCTGCTCCCTGATGACTGTTGTCATGGTATTCCTCTTGTTGATGGCAAGTCTTGCTGTTGGAAAAATGTGGTAATCATCTCACTGCTTATTGTGGTGATTGGACTATGGATAAGGGTGAGCATGGCTGGACAGTGCAAGTGCCAAACTTAGGCCTGTGATGACTAAGAAAAGATGATGGATTAGCTGCCTCAGTTTTTTTTTTTTGTATTTCTCTAATCCATTTCTGTCACTGTTGGTTGCCTCGTTACCATGTCGATGGCCTATCTGATTGTTAGATGTTCTCCATGTCGATGATATATGCTACTGGACCCCTGTTGCTGGTTTGTTGCCTTGTTTTTTGTTCAGCTGAGGCAGCTAGGATTATATGAACCATTAATTATATTTAGTCTGAGGCCACCTGATTGTCACTATTAAGTAGTTCATATTGTTGTAACTGTCTTTTACATTTTTGTTTTCATAAAGGTATGTTGTGGTTCATTTGCAAATCACTTGTGCAGGCCTATATCAAACACAATCTGCATGTGGTAGTTGGAGTTAGTTGGTCATGGACCTGGCTCCTAGAGGTAAATCAAACAAAGGCCTGCTAGGGCCGGGCTGTACTGGTGCATGGAATCAAACACGAGCACCTATGCTCTCTGGGCCTGGCCTGGGCCGAGCCACCCTGCGCTCCACATTAAACAGGCCCAAAGACTAACTGCTCTTAAATAGATTCATTATTCCAATCCTTTAAAAGGCTCCAAAGATGACTTCGTATGGGGCACTCCTCAGCGAGAGACAATTGATCAAATGAAGGAACACTTGGCCAACACCACCACACTTGGAACCCAATACCAGGGGCTTGGGTTGAGTTATTTTTGTATGTATCAGCTTCAGAAAATGCAGTCAGCACTGTCCTTGGTCAGGAAAAGAAACAGAACATATAAAAAAGCAAGTACCAACAAATTCCTTGTAGTTTTGGTAGCCCGCACATTCAGAACAAATCATGAGCAAAGCTTAAAACCATTTTTCATGACATCTCTAGTAATAATATGCTAAGTACAATCTTATTAACCAAAAAAACTAAAAAGCTTTAGAACTAGCATACATGACAACAAATTCCAGGCTTCAACACAGAACCAGATAAGAATTTCAGAAACTCGGCGTATCTGCTTATTACTATCTACTATCAAGCACACTGCACACCTTGCTCGCCTAGACTTACTGATACGCAAGGACTACCTGCATAGCAAATACTACAGTTTCTGAAACGCTGCGTAGTGATGGACTATCGATGGCACCATGTTTGCCCAGATTAATTATAGATACATAATGGAAATTTTGGAAACTGTAATATATCAACGGCATAAAACTAAATTTTCCACAGGGGAAGGACCACATGTTTAGCACATACCCATGTTTTCCGCATATAAATTTTAGTTTCGAGACCAGCAACCACATACATTTCTATAACTGCTTTGCTTACAACGAATTACTCCTCTCAAAATCCAAATCACTCTTGTAGCGAAATTCTGTTTTCTCAATCATAACCACCATTTATACATGCGACCTCTTCCACATTGGAGTACATTGCAGACTTTCGACAAACACTGTATTCATAGCACAGCATGACATAACTTAAAGTTATGTCAGTGCCTGGCTATGATACATGAGTTTGGTCGAAAGTCTGCAATGTACTCCAATGTGGAAGAGGTCGCATGTATAAATGGTGGTTATGATTGAGAAAACAGAATTTCGCTACAAGAGTGATTTGGATTTTGAGAGGAGTAATTCGTTGTAAGCAAAGCAGTTATAGAAATGTATGTGGTTGCTGGTCTCGAAACTAAAATTTATATGCGGAAAACATGGGTATGTGCTAAACATGTGGTCCTTCCCCTGTGGAAAATTTAGTTTTATGCCGTTGATATATTACAGTTTCCAAAATTTCCATTATGTATCTATAATTAATCTGGGCAAACATGGTGCCATCGATAGTCCATCACTACGCAGCGTTTCAGAAACTGTAGTATTTGCTATGCAGGTAGTCCTTGCGTATCAGTAAGTCTAGGCGAGCAAGGTGTGCAGTGTGCTTGATAGTAGATAGTAATAAGCAGATACGCCGAGTTTCTGAAATTCTTATCTGGTTCTGTGTTGAAGCCTGGAATTTGTTGTCATGTATGCTAGTTCTAAAGCTTTTTAGTTTTTTTGGTTAATAAGATTGTACTTAGCATATTATTACTAGAGATGTCATGAAAAATGGTTTTAAGCTTTGCTCATGATTTGTTCTGAATGTGCGGGCTACCAAAACTACAAGGAATTTGTTGGTACTTGCTTTTTTATATGTTCTGTTTCTTTTCCTGACCAAGGACAGTGCTGACTGCATTTTCTGAAGCTGATACATACAAAAATAACTCAACCCAAGCCCCTGGTATTGGGTTCCAAGTGTGGTGGTGTTGGCCAAGTGTTCCTTCATTTGATCAATTGTCTCTCGCTGAGGAGTGCCCCATACGAAGTCATCTTTGGAGCCTTTTAAAGGATTGGAATAATGAATCTATTTAAGAGCAGTTAGTCTTTGGGCCTGTTTAATGTGGAGCGCAGGGTGGCTCGGCCCAGGCCAGGCCCAGAGAGCATAGGTGCTCGTGTTTGATTCCATGCACCAGTACAGCCCGGCCCTAGCAGGCCTTTGTTTGATTTACCTCTAGGAGCCAGGTCCATGACCAACTAACTCCAACTACCACATGCAGATTGTGTTTGATATAGGCCTGCACAAGTGATTTGCAAATGAACCACAACATACCTTTATGAAAACAAAAATGTAAAAGACAGTTACAACAATATGAACTACTTAATAGTGACAATCAGGTGGCCTCAGACTAAATATAATTAATGGTTCATATAATCCTAGCTGCCTCAGCTGAACAAAAAACAAGGCAACAAACCAGCAACAGGGGTCCAGTAGCATATATCATCGACATGGAGAACATCTAACAATCAGATAGGCCATCGACATGGTAACGAGGCAACCAACAGTGACAGAAATGGATTAGAGAAATACAAAAAAAAAAAACTGAGGCAGCTAATCCATCATCTTTTCTTAGTCATCACAGGCCTAAGTTTGGCACTTGCACTGTCCAGCCATGCTCACCCTTATCCATAGTCCAATCACCACAATAAGCAGTGAGATGATTACCACATTTTTCCAACAGCAAGACTTGCCATCAACAAGAGGAATACCATGACAACAGTCATCAGGGAGCAGCTGAGAGGGGAGGGAGTTGCTGCTCCCCGTGATGCATTGAAATCCCTAAGTGCCTCCTCATAATTTTTGTACTTCAAATACCTTGCATTCTTGAACCCAAGAACCTGTTCACTGCATTCATACCAGGTTCTGTAGATTCCAAGTTGCTTCCCATGGAAAACCACATAGCAAGGGGCCATTTGCTGTGAATGATTGCACTTTCATGTTGAGGCCAGCCAGGGTCTACTAGAACTGAGATGTATGTATGAATGTTGAATGCATGTAGATGGATCCAACTGCACAGCGTGAGATGATGGCCAGGCAAGCAGCTGCCATGGTTGTGGTTATGCTATCCTTTTTGGTCACTAGACTTAGAAGATGGGTTCCATGGCAGCCTTGATGTTCTGTTCCTACTTATTTGCAGTCTCAAACTTGCTGCTTTTCTGGACTTGTTTGCTACATGTGCAGCCACCTGTGATGAGTACTTACATGAATTGCAGCACCAAATTCTAGAGCTGAGGCCACTTTTTTGTTTTTAGCCTATGATGTCAACAGTTGAAGTTGATCAAGATGAACCACCTCATTGGTGTGGCATTTAGGATCATGGGTTGTTTCTTCTCTTAATCCCAAGATCTTCAATGTCACACTCATGGCTTGTTTCATGATTTACATTTG